>APFE030430386.1:103330-125705 GCA_000404065.3 Pinus taeda | reverse complement strand
TTCATGGAGTAAATGTAAAAATATGTATTTATTTACTATACCTCTAGTTTATTTATATTTTTATTCCTATACCATATCTCTGGAGTAAGTATACAAAGATATTTTATTTATTTGCCATACCTCCAATTTATTTTTTTATTTTTTTATTTACCATAGCTCTTTTTTGTGTGTTAGTTTTTTTGTATTCGTAAACCTCTTTATATTTTAACTTTATATTGCATTTATACATAATAATAATTAGATTTGTTTTAAATGTTAAACATTACATGTTAAATATTTACATTTACATGTTTACGTGAGATATTGGGCTTAAAAATAATATTAAAAGATTCTAGAGCAAGATTTTCTATTCTTTGTGTTGAATTAACCTTTTCCTTTTGATTTAAGAAATGACAATGACTTTAGTAAAGAGTAAAATTGTTTAAAATTACTTAATTTAAAATTTTTAATTGATAATTTTTTTGGTTAAAGTAAATTTATGTCATTCAATTTACATATATAATAAAAGAATATTAAACATGATAATTACTATCATTCAATACATAATTATATTTAATAATTAAATTATCTATATAAATTAAAAAATTATAAATAATTTAATATCAACCTACTAAAAGCATCTTTATTTTTTTTTTAATATGATCGTGGTCATATTTCCACAATAAACCTAAAATAAAAATTAATTGAACTAGTTAGTCGTTCAATTGAATAGGCATTATAATATCCCCGTTTCTTATCCGGTTGATCAGGTGTAGAGTAAGATTGACACGAAAAATTCCCCCTGCATAGGTTATTGTTTCTTTATAAATTGAATGTAGTAAAAGTAAGCCAGACCTACATAACAATATACTTAGTGGAATTAGTGGAAGTACGACATGGGTGCCGGAAGTATAAGATCGCTTCCAAATGTCGCTGAATGAATCTAACCGGCAATTTGTAATCACAACTTCCTTGAATTCTTGATTTGCATTAACATCCACCGCCAAACTCCATGCTTAAATGAATATTTTTCTATAATTTTGTCATTTTCTGTCATTTTAACATAAACGTTGGGCTATACATCATAAACATTACTGCCTTGGAGCACTAAAATTATGGCTACCCATGATTCTGAACATCATTTAGACCACGAAATCTACATCACTGTAACGGATATCCAAAAGATAGGAAAAAAGAAGAAGCTGGATCCGTACTTCTCGGATAGATCCTGTAACAAAAGTGGCCAAATATTTGAATGAACCACATCAACAGCTTTTTCTCGTGCGTGGTGGATCATACTCCAAAACGTTAAGCACCTCCTGGTGGATGAGATTTGGACAGGAGTTCGAAATTAAAACAAGGCAATCTAAACCCCATTATTTACTTCTGGAATATAACGAAAGTAGGAAATTTACAGGATATTTCGGGATTATGTGGACAGCTTAGCCGAAATAAACTGGTATGTATGGAGAAATAGACAATAAATTATGTGGAACACTCATTTGAGCAAGAAACTTGACAGGGGAGGACATGATTTGTCGTCCGACTCAGAAGATTGGCCACAGTTGCTTGAGCAAAATTCCTTGTTTGATCCTGCAGACATAGCGCGCACACCAGAATTACTTGAAAATCGCATGATGAAGCAGAACAGAGGAACTAAATTGGAATATCAAAATAAAACCCTAAAGTCTCCATTCACCTTTTACAAAAAGAAAAAACGACTCAACTCTTTCGAAACGATTCGTCCATTTTATATACTCTTTGATCAATAGTCCTTTATAAATCTGTCACAATGGATACCTTGTATGAATTTGCACCATTTTCTTTGATCAATAGTCCTTTATAAATCTGTCACAATGGATACCTTGTATGAATTTGCACCATTTGGAGTTGGTATTTTGGACGCTAACTTATTCCACTATTGAGTTTAGAGGACCATCCAATTCCAAGGCCGAAGTGATGGCACTGCAATATATAGATTGGTGTGTCAGAGAAATGTGGGGATGGATGAAAGGTTGTTTTGAAGGGCAGGAATCCTATGGAGGTGTGGCGTTGAATGTGTGGTGGCGAAGTTGTGGCGACGGACGGCTTAGTGTGACGTGTATACATCCCAAACTCCATGTTCAGGAATGGACGAAAGTTAATATCAAGAAACCCTTGGTTCGTTGCTGTCACGTTGAAGTCACTATCAACTATTATCAATTTCCTTGTTATTTCTCTTACCCCACAGTAATGGCATGCACCTGTAATTATATTTCTTGGTCTATCCTTTCGCATTTACAAAATGGCACCTTGGGATCTCCTTAATATTTCTCTTACCCCGTAATGGCATCCTTTCGCATTTACAAAGATGCATGGAGATGGTGTACTGTACAACTGTCGCTGTTTCCTTTTTTTTTCAAATTGCTATTTTTGTTTAATGGTAAATTTTGCTGAGTGAAACTCACGAGATGGAGGTTCAAATTTCATTGAGTATATGGTCTATTGTGTGCGACTTGCAAGCTGTTGCACCTAACCTAGGTTTATAGTGGCACCCAATTAGATTTGATCCTAAGCCTATTCAAGATAACTCTCACCAATTACCAATTATCCTAAATTTAAAAAAAACATTTAAAAAACACATCACCAAGTATTATTACTAAACAGTAAGTTATGTTTCCTTATTTTCTTTTGCAAATGTAAGTCACGACTCCAAGTATTTCAACAAGTGAGAAGACCAAAATCTTTCACTTTTCGGATAAGAGGATATCTGGACTTTTACGTAATAAAGGTTTTACCAGCCAAGTGTACTTTAAGTTGGGTTTCTCTCATTATGAAATGACTATTTACAAAGAAACTTGAACGAGGGATTAACCTGTAGCTCAAGTTTTTTTTTTTTTTTTTTTTTTTTTATCCAATGAACCATGACATATAATAAGGATTTGAAGCACAAAGAACATCAGTATCTCCCACTTTCTAGATGAGAGGGATGCACGTTTCGACATGAAACCCTGTTTACGTATCAAACGTTGTTTATTTTCACTTTTTAAAGTTGCATTTACCAATGTTTTCAATCTTTTAAATGATTTTATTAAACTTGGGGATATTTATTTTGGAAGGAGAATTTAACAATTTTAATTTAATTATTAGTAATAATTAAATAAATTTTAGAATAAAAGTTCTATAAATTGAATTTAATTATTAGTTAATGGTTAAAATTTAGTTTTAATGAGATATTTTTATTAATGTAATGTAATATTTTAAATTAAGTTAAAATAAAGTAAAAAGTAATCCAATAATAATAATAATCTTATAAAATAATATAATAATAATAATAATTTAAATAATCCATGATATTCATGTGGAATATAGCTTATTTAAAAGACTAAATTAAATCAATCTAGTGCCATCTTATTTTATGTATCAAAGACATAAACAAATCAAATCTCTTGAGATGCAACCTTGTTTTAGAGTGAAAATAGATTTGATCTCTCTTATACTTGGTAGATCGGGAGTTAAGATGAATCTAGACTGGTAGTATTCACAAATGAGATTTATTTTTAAAGGAGTTATGCCCTTTCTACATTTTTAATTAAATTGATTAATTAAGAAAACTTTCATGTATTTTTGGACATGTGGTATCGATAGGTTATGATATTGGAATAAAACTTATTTACAAATAAAAATCTATGATTAAGAATTTTGTTACATATTTTTTAAATGTATATATATTTAGCTCAAATAGAATAATAATAATAATGCTATTTTTTTATGGCTTTCTTGGTATTAAAAACTTGTTATGTACCATGGAGTATCATGTATTAATATCTATGAACATTTACCAACCATTTAATTTATATTACTACTCTAATAATATATAATTCGAAATGAATTTATATTATTTAATTTAAAAATGAAATATTTTATATTATTATAACAAATCTATTCAATATAGAATTTTATGAATACCATCTTATTAGTTTGGAGAAAGGAATTAACTATGGATCACTATCAGTTTAGCATTGACTAATGCAACTTATAATGTTAACTTTGAAAAACACATATTTATTTTTCAATACTATTGAAAAACATATTTTCAGACATCCTTATTCTATTTTTTACACAATACAACCTCATGTGGATAACTCCCTTAGATTTTTTCCCATAATTGCCATGATTTTTGGATATCTATGTAGTGTTTCTTCATTGTCACCCTTTAGTGAAAACTACCCAAAATTAAAATCCATTATTTGTGTTCACTTACACTTTAATAAGGAGTAAAAATGTAAATGTGTATACTTACTAGTGATTACTACCCACCACAATTTATGCAAGTCTCTTGCCCTTAGCTGGAAATTATTTTTTCCACTTCATATATCAATTTTCAATTTAAACATACTTCCCTACAATAATTGTTCCCTTCAGTAGAGTTATTCTACAACTCAATATGATGGTGATATGTATGTAGAGTTGACATGTGTAAAGTATTCTTTAATTGAGGCAAGCATTTAACAACTCAATATGAGGGTGATGTGTAATTTTGCACATGCCCTTTCAAAAAATAAAAAAATAAAATTTCTTTAAAAATTAAAAAAATATATCAACTAAATTAAAAACTAAAAGAAAATAATACATATTTGGCCAGTTTTATTTTTAAATGCGTTATAAAACATAGTCCCCACTATAAGTGTGCCTTATTTTATTGTCGTTGATATAACAAAACCCAATTACAAGCAAAAGAGATATGGTAAATATTTCAACTCTAACTATCACTTCTTAAATAAAATATTTTATTTCTATATATCAATTTTAAATAATATTAAAAAATAATTCTATCATTATAAATAAATAAATAAAATATTTCAATACATAAAAATTAGTAATATTGAAATGTTGTTTAAAAAAAAAAAATTATTTTTTATTTCTATATATCAAAATTTTTAAAATTTATATAAAATAATTTCCTATCAATTAATAAATTAAATAAATAAAATATTTTCAATACATAATTAAATAATATTGAAATGTGTTTAAAAATATATTTGAACTTTTATATTAACTAAATTATTTCAATGTCAATAATTTTGGTTTAAAATAGTAATAATAAAATGTCAACATATCATATAAAGTAGTTGAAAAAATAAATTCTTATTGTTATAGAATTTCAAGTATTATTATTTTATATTTTGACTTATTTATTAAGAGTTGTTTGAATGGAGCAAATATTTATTGGAATTGCATGTTTAAATTATTTTATTCTATGCATTCTAAAGATTTTCAAAAAGTTAAATCTATTTATGCATTCAAAAATACAATCATATATATAGAAATCTATTTTAACCATCATCTATCAAATTCTTAAAAATTTATAATCTTTGAAATACAATTTTTGAAATTTTACATTATAAAAAACTTTTTACCTCAAAAAATTTGATCTCATAGTAAATATATACATATTTTAATCCTCAATCAACACCATTAAAAATGTTCAAAATCTTTAAATTTTACATCTTATTAATTTTTTATCGTTTTAAACATTATTTATCACTTTAGTGGTTCGGAATCCTTAAATATTGCAAAATCCCTGCAATTTAAAAAATATTTATATTATTTAATACAATTCATTTAAAACAAATTTATATTTGATGGTTTTGTAACCACCGTTCATCACCATCAAGGGCGGTTCGAAATTTTTGAATGTTGCTGTCACAAGAACACCTAATACCTCATAGTATGCCATCCATTTGTGAGAGTGACTCTTCCTTGAGAGATGCATTCTTCAATGAACTTCTTACATATTTATTTTAGGCCTAATATTCCAGACAACATCTACCCATGGCAAGTGCAGCTAATTATATATAGTTAGCTAAATTGAATCATATTTGTTGGTCAACCATAATTTTATTAATATTTTCAAATTATTAGGGTATTTGTTATTTAGTTAGTTTGAGTTGAGGAAGGTTGAGTTCAATTCAGTATGATTCATTATTAATTTGTAGCAATCCATTTTAGTTAATTTGAGTTATTGTCAGTTAAACTAGTTCTAATTGTGAAAAGAACTAGTGGAAGTGGAGCTTCAACCACACTCAATGATCAACTGGGATCAATCAACCCAAACTAATTGTTTCATGCCAATAATTCGAGTTACCCGGTAGAGAGGAAGATTCCAAGGTAATGTACTATTAGTTGTAGCATATTCTAATGTGTACAGGTGGTGTATGCAGTCAGAGGAATGACCTAAGGAATTGCACAATTCAATAGTGGGAAATTCCTAAATAATAGGGGCCAATTTCCTAGAGGAACAATGCAAAGAAATAGGAGTTTGGAGGGCTTGAAAATTGCTAAGTGTGGGCCATAGTTAATTAGTGAGGTAGAGGGATAGACTATACACTTGCAGGGTGTGCTCAGGCTTGAACAAGCATATGTATTTCTTCTTTATTCTCTGATTAATGTAATATAGATTGTAAAGGGTTTTGAGGAGTTTCTTTCCCTAGATAAATATTTGTGCATGTATGATATTTCCTTTTCCATGTCTATTATTTGTGTTCTAGATGGTGAATTAACTTGCGCATATCAGTAGAGTAGCTTCAAGTCTTTTAATTTAGTAAATTTCATGAGCAATTTTGAAACTACACATTAATATCTACATGGTATCAGAGTTGGAAAAACTGTAGAGCAGAGATTTCGAAGTTGTAATTATAGAAGGTTTGAATTTGAAGATCAATGTTGCATGTTTTCTTTAGGACTGAGAAGATAACTTGCAATGGACTGAGGCTCGAGTATGCCTTGGAAGGCACCTCAAACTTTGTTGCATGGAAGGATCACATGGAGCTAATGTTGGATGACAATGGAATGCTAGAATACATCAATACAGATGTAGCAAAACCCCAAGCATTTAATGCCCGAAATCTTTCTCAATGGAAGAAATATGTGGCAAATGCAAGGAGAATCATAATGGAGGGAGTACAGGATCATATTATCTCGAATCTCCAGAGATAAGAGACTTCGTTCGCAATGTGGAAAGCATTGACATAATTGTTCGAGAATAGTAGTGACCATAAGAAGTTGGCACTCAAGGACAGCTTCGAAGTATCTAGATGAAGAAGAATGACACAATTCCGCAGTATCTGAGCAAGTTTACATAGTGTCGTGATGAACTTGGCAGAGTTGGTGTTAATGTACCTGAAGAAGACTTGATAACTCTAGCCCTTGTGGGCCTTCCCAAGAGATGGCATAGCTATCAAGATTTTGTAAATGGTAGGGAGGAACTACCAAGTTGGGAATGCTTATGGTCTGACCTGGTAGAAGAGGAAATAAGGCAGAATCCCAGAGATATGACTTCATCCAAGGGAGAGGATAAGGAGAACTGTGCCTTGGATGGAAAGGAAAAAAATGGGAAAGGGAAGAAATCCCAATCCAAAGAAAAATCTAGTTAAGGGAGCAAGAAGAAAGAATTGTCCAGAATCAAGTGCTTTCGTTGTCACGAATTCGGGCACTATGCCACGAAGTGTCCACATAAGAAGACAAGAAGGAATACCTCAGGAGGAGCAGCAGGTGAAGCCTTGGATTCATAGTTTGATCTTGACCTCACTCTCATTACATTCATGGCCAACACATTGATGGGAAGTTTGTGGTATGTGGACAATGATGCCTCGTTCCATATGATGGGGAATAGATATTTTTTCAGTGATTTGGAGGAGAAGGATCACCAAATGGAAATCAATATGGGAGATGATGGAAGGTATAGCATGACCAGGATTGGTGCAATCACATTTAAGAGGGAGTCAGGCTCCCATCTCAGTCACAAGGATGTGATGTTTGTTTCTGGTTTAAAGAAGAATCTTGTCTCCATTGTAGTTTTGGAAGACCGTGGTTATGATTTGATCTCCAGTAAAGGAAATGCATTCTTGAGACACATAGCGAAAGGACATGTGAAGAAGATCAGGGTTCGTGTGAAGAACCTCTACAAGCTAGACTTAGAGGATTGTGTTGCATTGAGCACAAAGGCGAAGAAGGTGCATAGCTGCGATATCAGTGAAATTTGGCATAGAAGACTTGGCCATTTGCATCATGACACTTTGAAGATCATGCAATAGATAACCACCTAAAGAATTACATAGTTCAATAGTGGGAAATTCCTAAATAATAGGGTCCAATTTCTCGAAGGAACAATGCAAGGAAATATGATCTTAAAGGGCTTGAAAATTGGCTAAGTGTTGGCCATAGTCAGTCAATCAGGAATATGGATAGATTATATACTTGTAGGATGTGCTCATGCTTGAGCAAGCATACATGTTTATTCTCTATTCTCTGATTAATGCAATATAGATAGTAAGGGGTCTTGAGTAGTGTCTTTCCCCTAGATAAATCCTTGTACATGTGTGATTTTTCCTTTTGCATGTCTATGATTTGTGTTCTAGATGACGAATTAACTTCCATAAGTCCATAAAATAGCTTCAAGTCTTGTGATTTAGTAAATTTCATGAGCAATTTTGAATCTACACATTAATTTCTACACTTTTTTTTCTTTTTTTTTTTTTATTAGTTAATATATATTTTTTCTCTTATAAATATCTTTCTTATTCTCTAAAAATGTTCAAACGTTAAATATTGGTGTTCATATTGGTGGAAAATTTGCATAAAATGTGCAAGTTCCTAGGTTAACATCGGAAAACCTTATCAATATATCTATTTGAATGTTTTGGTGGGACACACCTTCAAGGTAGCTTACCAGGGTGGTAATTCGGAAGTACCATTGGTCACAAGGATTGAAATTAGTAACTAGGTTGGATCTCCCATCCCCCCACCAATGATCACCTCTTACCTATTATCATATTCATTTCACTAAAGGAGTGGTTATTTGTAGGGTGCCACAAGTCTCTAGGATCATCATTAGTAGCTAGAACTTGGCACCTAGAACTATGTAGACATCCCACCTATAATCACCCCTTCTATTGAGAGCATAATAGGGAATATTATTTCCAGATGCAATTGATGTGAATCACACACCCATGACAATGTGGATATCCCCCTAAAATCATCCCACTTTAGGGAAAGGGATTTTTAAAATGTGTAACCACTAACTAGGATTAACATGAATAAGAAATGTGGAATTTCACCACAAAATATAGGAGGCCTTAGAGACAGGTACCCTAAAAGGCTATTACTAGACTAAGAGACAACAATGGGGTAGTGGCCCACTATCACCACAACCAAAACCCCTGGGTATTTATGGATTTTCACTTATGGGAGGAGTCCAGGTATGTGAGAAGGTCACCTAAAGGATATTCTTAAGGTTAGGATACAAGGTGACCCAATCAAACCTTCTACAAGAAAGGCACAATTTAGGCTTAGGGCTCCAATTGGAGGCAATTCACTTTCTTTGTAAAGGCCTAAGGTTAAGAGCACAATACCTAGGTCTTGATTCATTAGTTGAGTGTTCGGGTGGAGAAAGGAGAAGGAGAGGAGAAAATGTTTAAAACAATGATTTTAAACAAGAACAAGAAACATCAAACCATCAAGAAGCCCTCAGTTTGAAGCTAAGATCAAACCAGGGTTAACTTAGGGATAATAACTAGGGGAAACAAATTTAAGGACTGAAATGAAGTGAATGCCTCCCAAAAGAAGGGATTTTTTGGTAACCACTCTCCTTTGGGAATTTAGATTCTCCAATGCTAGGAATTCCATTCCTCTAGGGATTCACACCAAGCCCTAGTATGGACACTTGGCCTTAAAGGGGCCAAATTAAGGTAGTGGAAAGGAAGATAAATTAATGGATTAAAAATTAAATTGACCATCGAAAAGGAAGGTTAGTTCCTAGATACTTGTGAGGCTGGAACCTATGACATGATAGGTCATGTAACAAGCTTCTAAGGAGGTTAAAATTTTGATGTCGTAGCACCAAAATCTCAAGCAATTATATTTGCAGGGGATAATGGAGATTACGTGGGAGAGCTAGTAAAATAACACAACCAGGATATTAGTTCACATGTTATGTATGAGTAATTCATGCAATAGATCATATATATAATTATTTAATAAATATTCAATAAATTAGGGCACAATTTACAAGCCTAGATTCAATAGTATTCCATACATTAGACATATAGGAAAAGATTTAATAGACAATGATTCACTTACAAGATAAAAGGCAAAATATTTCATCCATTGATCCCAAGAATAAATCCAAATATAGACAAATAAACTCCAAATATTAGAATGCATTCATATATCCTTGTTCCTCCACAAGAAAAGAGGTCAAAATCTCTAAAGAGGCCAAAATTCCAAGTGTGATGATGAGTTCTAACAATGATTGTTTCCTCTACTTATATGAATAACTTGACTAGCTGTTTTAGCATAATTCCCCTCAAAATAATAAAATTATGTGCATCCACAAGCTATGTCACAAGTTGACCTAGTAGCCAATGAGAAAATACAAAGTTCCTCCCACACGTGTGAGCCGTAAGGTAGAGAATATTGATTTCATGCATGTTTGAGCCCTTCTAGGCTAGCGTTGAGGGTTAGGGGTGCCATGAAGTGTGTAAAAGCCTTCTAAAATCATATCCTCAGGATTAGCCCCTAGGTCTCTATGAATCTCTTCTACGAACCTGATGATGGTGAAAATTGTACTCATTAAAATTTAAGAAACCACCCAGGCAAAGCCTCAAATCAAACTCTTACCTGTTTGGAATGGTGGTTTTCAACTAGTTTTTGAATTAGGTTGAATTACTTGTACATAAGTTGCTCTAGCATGTGGATACTTGGAAAGAAATGAAGGTATAGAAAGGGAGTGAGAGTGGATTGTTAATATCGAATGAAAACAATAAATAAAGGTATAAGCTAAACTAATATACATGCTAGCAAGTACATACAAGATGGTTCTATCTACATGTGGACAAAAAGCGTAGTAAGGGAAATTGTAAGAAATACAAAATAATTTATATTGAATTGGGAAATGATGCTTCAAAAGAAACTAAACCCTACCTTAAATGCCAAAGGTGGCTCAAGTTTCCATTCCTCCATTCCTGTGGTTGCACACAAGAAGTTTCTTTAGACACAAAGAAAAAATCTCTCTTTCAGGGAAGGATGAGTTACTCTAATATGGTATTAAAAAAAATTACCTAGGTAATCGATATAGGCTCATTCCCTTTGAAATCTGATGGAAAATTGGTTATGCGGTTATTCCATCCTGTCCAACATTCCCATAAATGAAAGCTTCTGACAAAAATGTTGAAGAAAATGTAACTAGGTTTGGTATTTATACATGTAATTTTGATATTTGTACTTGTAAAGAAAAGAAATATTATCTTTTGTAAATTATATGAATGAGTTTCTTTCTCATTCCATAGGTCTAGGAAAGTCAAAGAGTCAAAATCATGTCAAAGATTTCTTCTTGAGCATATTTGTAATGTATATAAAGCTACCTAGTGTCTAGAAGAACCCTCCAAGACTAGCATAATCCTCTTGAAGATAAGGAAGCAAAACGATGAAAAACTTTGTCACGTCGACCAACAAAATAATTTAAATTGAAGTCATGTCAGCTAGAAAAAGAGACACAACAGATCACTTGGTTACATCGGTTCATCATGGAGGCATCACCACTATATATACCCAGCTAGGGTCACCTTAAATTAGAGAAAACAAATCTCTCATTTTTCTCTGAAATAAATCCAATAAGAACAAGGTCTGCAATTTCATATATCTTGAAGAAGTACATTCTCGGATGGGATAGTTAAGAGCACGATATTGGTGACAAGGTACAATGATACCTTCGCATTCCACTCTAAAATCTCGGTCAAGTTCAAGGTGCTGAAACTCGGATGGGTACAAGACCGTGTCTCTTTGCATAAGGATCAGACTTTAGATAACATCACTATGATTTCACATGAGTGCTATTGTAATGGTTACATTATCAGCATAAGTCTAAAGATAAGGGTCTTGGTGCTACTCTTTGTAGTCCTAACCTTAAGCATAGTTATGATCTCAATGGTGACTCTGTCTCAAGGATATAATCTTATCAAAGGAGCATTTATGGTGAAATAGTGAAGATCTCGGTGGTGCAAACATAGTGATGATGATGATGATCTTAGCAGTATGAAGAAGAAGATTTATGTCTTGGTCTTGGAGTGTCTTAGTCATTCAAGGGTCATGGTCTTGGTGTTCATCAGTTGGTATGTCGATACGAAGAATTTTGGGCGGGTTTTCCTCTCCAAGAGGGATAGGTTTTGGCCTTGACAGAATGCATACATCTTGTGTTCTTGTCTCTTTGTTTTTAGTAGCTATTTGATGAAATACATAACACACACTTTGATAATGTCAAAAATAAGATTGTGCTAATAAGAAAATTAAAAATGCCTCACAAATAGTTATCAAGTCAAGAATAATCTCATTAACTACATGTGCCCTAGATTCTTCAACAAGAAAACCCTAACCAAAAGAAAACACAAAGAAAACATTAACATTGTAACCTATCTTGTGAAGAAGGACAATAATTGTTATTAAGAGAGAAATGCAAACAAAGAAAAACATTCAACCCATCTTATTGTAGAGGAAAAGATTAAAATCTCTACCCTGAATTCATGAACTCCAAGAGGAGTCAGGAGAAACTTCATTGTGGAAAAAAATGATTAGAAGAAATTAGTATGTGGCTGTACCTGTCTATAGGAAGGGTTAAACAACAATAAATCTTATGAAAAATGACAGGGAATTATCGAGCGAGCTCCAAAATCGAGAAGAAAACAAATGAGAGACATGTGACAATGTTTGGGGTGAAGGTAATTACTCTAAACAGAACAATAATTCTTAGTCGTCTATGGAAACCCCAACGAGTGAGAATTGTCAGCTTAGTGGCCCTTTTACTGAGCTTCGATATTCTGAAGCATACAAAAGTTAAATATTATGCGTCATAATTGGCGAGGACCTAGAGACTTGAAATACAAGTCATGGTAGTCCATAAGTTAATGTTGGCAGAATATCACAAAAATATAAATTCTAGTTTCACAATGTAAACCATGCTTATACATATTTTCATGATGAAGATTTGATGTAAGTTAAAATGCATCATGTAAGAGATTGAAAAAGAGAATACGCTCAATGAAGTATCCTAATTATATAAACATTCTAATAAACATAATATTACTATACTATCATATGATAATGATTCTCGAATGAAAAAAATTAGGCATATGTTGGTACAAGAGTTTCTTTTACATGTCATCACTAGAATTTAGTATATGTAGATAAATGAAAAATAATGACATGTAAAGGGGAAAAATATAAGTTATATATATATATGATCCATAGAGGAGTACTATGTTCCTAGGAGAGAAATGAGCATGACTTTCCTTAGTTATTAGTAGAGACAAGTTAATGAAAATGAACATGAATACATACATCTATTCATAATTATAATTGTAACAAATATATCTTCTACATGAACATTCATTTATAGGAAGGTAAAATGTCCTATTTCTAGAAAAACAAATTAAAAAATTTAACCTTATTATGTGATGATTGAGGGATAGTTCTATAATTATGGAAGGGGATGTTATAATATGGTATCAGAGCTACAGGTTTAACTCTGAGGCCTAGGGGCCAACCCATAAATGGAAGCTTAACAAAATTACTGTTGATGTTATACAAATTTAAGAGGTAAGGAGAATAGTAAGGGAAGGAGCACTTGCTAAACCTGCTAAGGAAGGAGTGTAGACCTAGATGTACTTAGGAGATGAAGTGTCACCTCTTACAACATAATTGTTGGAATTAGTGAAATACTTGAAAACTGGAAGTAACGAGTAGTAAAAAAATTCATAATACGCTGATAGATAATGTACCCTTATAAATAGGGATACAACTAATATGGAAAATTCTTATTTAAACTTACATAATAATGGTGGACATTGGCTTAAATTCAAAAAAGGGGGGAGGGGGGGGGGGGGGGGATTGCAACCAAGTTGGAAATTACATAATTGTAAGATTAATTAAGCAAGGAACCAGGTAATAATTTATGTGTAATACATAAGGTATTTCTATACTTATGAAAGAAAAGAAAACATTGTTCTCTTTGGTTGTATATACCACAAATCATTGTACCCATATAATCTGGGTGAGGAAAAATAGTTAGTTGTAAGAGTATGGAGTACCCTTCTTGAGAGTCAAGCTCATAAGGAGAAATATGGACAATAACTAGAGCCCGTATGGAAGTAAAGATAGATGGGACATCACTAGTGAACTAGAGTGCAATCACTCTAAGTTGTTGTACTTGTACTATTATAACATTGGAATCAGAAAGCAAATGCATTGGAAGGAAAAGGAATTTACCTGAGGAAAGTGGTCCCTTAGAGGTTAAGTCCAAAACATGTATATAGAAATGATGATTATCAGTGAAGTAAATATAAGTAGATACACATGTGAAAAGTTAAGATATGTATAAAAAACCAAACTACTAGTAAAATAGGACTATAAAAAAATCCTCATAGTAGTTGTCAAAATGGATTATGTAAATATATACAGTAAATCTAGTAAATTCCATGGAAACTATAGATTATGGATAAAAATTGTTGAAAAACATAGAGAAAGGATGTTATTTTTGATATAAAAATGACTTTCTTATGTCAAAAGATAATTTGTACAAGAAAATTGGCACAAAAAGTTGGAAATTGAACTTATCATATAAAACATTTATATGGAAGGTAACAATCAATGTTGTCATTTTTATTGTTGTAGAAGAACCAAAAGGGTAATGTATTTTTGGTTAGGGAAGCATTGTGAGTCTTGATGTAGACATTGATAGATTTATGGTATGTAAGTAATTGTGAATTACAAGAATTCCTACTTATATGTTCAGGAGCCTAGTTGAAAGCACTAGTGCACCATATAGACTAAGAAGGTTTGGGAACCTTCATTATGAATACTTTGGTTTGAGAGTATAAATACATAATAAGTTGCATGTGCCATGCTCCATAGGGATGTAAATTCCTATGAAAAAGTGATGATAAGAGGGTGGAGAAGTCCATATTATGTAGAATAAGGCATAACACAAACATAGGAGGTACCTAATGTTAACATGTGTTACAACTAAACAGGATATATAAAATGTTTGTATCGAGAGAAAACATATATAGCAACATAAATCGAGTATGAGCATGATAAATACAATAACTTATGATTGTCAGTACAGCCCCATGGCTATCATGAACACATTTTTCCTTCAAGACTCATAAGATTGTGGAAAAATTAATCATATGATTACCTAGGAAAGAGACAAAAATTCTAGAAAATGCCAAAGTAATCTTCTATGACCACTTTAATTAAGGAACACAAAGAATTGACTTACTTATAGTCTAGATTTTCAATTCTGGATATTGAAACAACTGAAAGAATGATGGCACAAGCATGGCCAATGATATTTTTGAAGGAAGGAGAAGTGGGTGAAATTAGGTAATTGTGTGATATAGAAGAGATTCTAGCTTAAAAACCCCTATCAAAATCCACGGAGTGTTGGTATGTTGGGCTATAATATCATGATAATATATTGAGAGACCAAAATAAAACAAACATTTTAAGGCTCTCAAATTAAATTTAATTTGAGAGTGATAATAGTATGTGGTTGCTGGTGAGCACCAATATTGCAACAATAATGCTGCAACTCTTGGGGCTTCCTACTTTACTTTTATCAACTCGGTAGTTCGTAACAAACTTGGAAGCGATGGTGCTGTATGCACAAGTACTAGTTCTTACTGCAGGCTGTCACTTGGTTAGCTGGTGCAAGATCACTAGGAGCTCAAGCCAACTTCTATGGATTCTAAAAGAAGTTTTAAATGTGATAAAAGAAAGGAAAGCTTACTCTACAGATGCTATTCTACTTGCAGAAAGAGAAAGAAGATTGGAATGTAAAGCACAACCTAGCAAACCCTAATTTACCAACTAACCCTACTTTTGCAGAAAGAGAGATGAAAACATATGAAATGAATGCCATTACCTACTGAGGAAGTAAACTACATCTATTCAAGCTATTTCTAGAAGGAAATGAGAAAAAAACATATTTTTTGAATTTTTATGTATTCTATGTGAAATTGTCGTGTATGTAATTTATTTGTTTGAGAATGTGGCAGCGATTAAGTGGTGATGGAGTGCGACTTTGGGATTTGTAGAGGTGTAGGAAGGTGTGGAGGTGTCCTAGGAGGCATCTGACAACTTTTTGGAGGTTTCTCTTGCAATCAAACTTCAAAAAATCACCTACAGGAATTTCTACAGGAGGCTGTAGGGGATCTATAGGAGGATCTATAAGAGGATGCCGAGTGCTATTTTAGAGGTTTTAAAGGTGGAAAAGTGGTGGGAAAGGGTAGCTGAAGGCTAGAAGGATGTGTTAAGGTGTCAGAGGTTCATCGAGGAGGATTAGGGAAGGGAATGATGGTTGGACTTGTTCAAGGGACGAGAGGAAAGTTTATGAGAAAAGTGCAGAAAATTAGGGCAGATTTATAAGGGGCTGTGAATGACTTGTGGAGCATGTGGAAAAGAGATGGTGGTGGCTGATTTGTTGACTTATTATGAGTAGAGGTGTACTGCAAAAGAGCTGCAAATCAAACTCTGAAACTGAGCAAGCAAAGAAACTAGCTACACCAAAAACAAAACTGTATCTTATGTTAACCTAAATTCTGATCTAGGAAAATAAAATGCTGAACAATGCTATATGGAAAGGAAAGCATGAAAGGAGATTTAATGCAGAAACAAAAATGAGTATGGCAAAATGGATCTAAAGCAAAGCATTAGCCTCTAAATCAAACTATAACACTAGAAATTGCATGGAGAAGGAAAAAATGTGTTTTTGGTGGCAGCAAGAGGTTCTTGACCTCAACTCATGGTCCCAAAGGGAGGAAAGGAGGTCAAGGCTCTGTTGATGGCCATTTTGTATCTTTCTCTTACCACTATTTAACCTACTTTAGCAAACTGAAATGGAAACAACTATGTAAATTACCAAAAAGAAACCTATTTTACTAAGGAAGAAATCTATCTAACAACAACTAATTCATGAACTGCAAAAAAATATATAAATACAAAAAAAGAGGAGATAGGCAGCTTCGATTGGGCCCTAACCCAAGAGCTTCAACCCTTTGGATGAACTCAGTGCTGGCTCAGAAAATATTTCATCTTCCTTATCAAAATAATAGTCACATTACGTAAAACTGTCCACAAAAGTAAGCTTGAAATGAGCTGACCAAAAGTTGCAACAAAAGTGCAAAAATTTGACTAACATCCAACAACATAATGAGGCTCTAGGCCTCTCTACTTATACAACTGGAGCTTCCAATAGCTCCCTTAAAATTAGGGTGGCTCGACTCCCAGGACTTGAGATAGACAATAGTTAACCTTCACTTGCTCGGCTGCCTCTTTGATGTATTGATGTGGTTGCTTGTGCTCCGAGCTTTCTGAAGGAGGATTCGAAGTAGGGAGTCATCAATGATGGGGACACCCTCCTATAAATCCTCTCCCTTGTATTCCTCGAATATTGGCTGCCAAATGCTCGTAAACCTTTGACTTTGTCTCAAAATTAACCAAAAATCTGCATAAAGCACACATTAGACTTCATGGCATCATGACTAACCCTACTCACTCTATTAGCATAAATATAATAAAAAACATGCAATAACTGATGAGAATGGTGGATTAAGCTAAGTTAGGAGGCAAAATGAACCCATATAATTACCCATTTATGGGGCTCATCAGTTGCACCCAAAGGCAAAAAAAATGAAGGCATGTGGAAATAATGCCGAAAAGATTTATAAAATGATAGCTTTACAAAAACATGTGCAAGATGAAACTAATCAAGGCTAAAATTAAGAGTGAAAATAGTAATGTGACAACCAAGTAGGCTAGTTGAGTCCATGAAGATGACATAAAAGGGATTCCTCTTAACCCTGAATTTAATTATACATGTACTTATGTATTGTAGACATGATAATGCTGAATATATATAAATATATGTATGAAAATAACATTATGTTTGACATGGTTGTCAGAGGTCATTCAAATAGGAAGATTTCTACTTACAGATTGCATGAAAAGAGGAATACATTAACAAAAAGAATTCCTATTGAGCATGACTCATATATTGTGATCATGGAAAAGAAAAAGAGGTAGTATGGCTTGGTTCACATGAATAGAGATAGTGTGGTCTTTGGAATCTATGTGGTAATTTTTGAAGTGTTAAATAATGTGTATATGTGTATTTTTGTATCGTGCTATGTGTTCACGACATTGTGAATAGGTAATTTCAAAAAAGAATTGCAATGAACCCTAAAAAGAGAAAGAAATATTTTATTGGCCTAACTCTGATAAATGAAATGGTTATTAGATCTGTATGAGGTTTCATATTGGTGTGGTTGACTCATCGGAAAATTCAATAACTAATTTGTTTATAATATTTTCCATAAGGAGAAGATTGGAGCTCACTTGGAATCAAATAAGTAGGAGAGCTAGTTAGTTGAAATAGAAGCTAACTAAATACTGATTTGAGTTGATTTCATAGGATAAACAGGTAAACTTTGATTGAATTCCCTGGAGAAAATCAATAGAATTTCAAGATTTTATGACTTGAAACAATCTAGCAGGAAAGCAAAAGTTTTTGGATGAGTCGTGCATCTATAATTATGAAGAGAAATATCTGAACCTAGCTTTTACTAGTTGAGGTATTAATCCTTTTTATTAAAATCATGAAAAGATGTCCTAAATTGATGAGGATAACTATACTAATATAATATGCGTGAGAGAGTCAATGTGCATAGGAGTGAAAGGGGAAGAAACCTCGTGATGGTACATAGAAGAAAACTGCATATAACCCTCATGAATAACCTGCAATGCAAAATGACAGAGGGCCAACAAAAAAAAAAATTGAAAGAATGCTGCAATATGGACTCTTGGTTTTATGATAAAAGAGAATAGTAAATAATCCCAATATGGGAATAATTAATTCCACTTGGGCAAAGTAGAGAGTAATGTAGTCGCCTTGAAAATTGTAGGGAAAGGAAGTTATCCTAAACCTTACTCATACATGGCTAATGCATATGAAACATTTGAAATTCAAATAAGAGAATAGTGATGTTACCCAGTGCGATAAGACACTGGGTACAATTTATCATAAAATACAAGAAAAGTAAATGGTTCCTAAAACATTATTGTCACTATGTAAATAGTGCAAATGGATTTAGTATTTCCATGGCCTAAAATTTACAGTGGAACCACATTGTGGGTTACATGTAATTTGGCATATCTATTGGGTATAAAAAGAAAAATATATGTATTATTTTTATTTTTGATGTGTTATGTTAATGCTGCTAACTCTTATTGAGTGTAGGTTGCTAGTCCTTATTGGGCTATGGTGCATGTTGATGACCCTTGTTGGGTCACCCTTATTGGGAACACAAGTAAAAGATGATGGTTCCTGCTCATCATGGATGATAACATACTATAAATGAAATGTGGAATTCCAAAAAGAGTGATTTTTACTTTGAAAAAAATTGATCCATTTCTCAAAGTAAAGTGCAATGGAAGCACTTTGACCCTAAGGAGGACACCTAGTAAATGTATGAGGAAGTGATGAATACTTCTCCTAATGTTACTCTAAAGAAGAATGCAATTTGAAACACCGAAGATGATGTCCATTTTCAAAGGAGGTGGGGAGATGTAACACCCCTAGATAATTACTCATGACTTTATTATTTAATTTCAAACAGAAAAGTTTAAGCCTGGGAAAAAGTATTGACTCAAATAATTATTATATTATTCTATTAAAGAAAAAAGAAATTATTTTGTGTTAATGATTCCTTAAGGGATGTCAGTGGAACTTAACTTTAACTATTAGGGAACAATTTGAATTGGTTATGCTCCAGGAAAGGAGCAGAAAAAAAAGAAAGGAAAATTATCTTACCTTTTAGGGGATTTTTCAAATGATTATGGGGAAAAGAAAAGAAGACAGGCCAAAGAAAAGAAAATGAAATGGCTAGAGATAAATTCCATATTACTGGTTTTGTGGAGGAACATTGTGGGAGAGAAAGACAATAGTTCCTGAACTATAACTAGTGGGAGATAAATACTAGTTGGAACCTAAGAGAATTAGGCATGTCGTTGCTTAGGAGTTCAAGGGATAATACCCTGTAAGAAACTTATCCTCTACAAAATTTCTTGGAACTGTTCCACGACAAAGAGGTGTATAGGCTCGGTGGTAGCTAGTTGAGGAAACTATCTTATGGTTGGGAGGATTGTGAGAGACCTTCATTCATTTGTAGAATAACATAGATAAGTACTTGGGTTTGTTTATAATTCTATTAGAATGAACGTACTAGATAGAAATACGTATGTATTTTACTTAAACTAACTTAAACATGTAAAGAGGAAGATCTAGAAGAAATATGGTTATAGTGAACTAGGTAAAAAATATGTTGAATAAATTGGAATAATGGAGAGGTAAGTGTATTTTAAGATATAATGCAGATGTTAATAAGTTCTATGCCTTGTGTGTACTTAGTTAAAAGAAGACATAGTTGAGTAATAAAGTACCTCTCTGTAAATGGATAATGTATATTGTAAACTGGTTCGGTTAATTATTCCTGAAAAATTAGAGAACTGGTGGAGTTCCCACCTTTCCCTTGGAAAGCGGTCCTAAACCCTCTATAAATGGGTCTCAGAAAATGTCGTGCATTTCCAACGATAGGTCCCGCAAGGGTTCTGGAATAAGTATATTATTGCTGAAAAATTAGAAGACTCGTTGAGTTCCCACCTTTCCCTTGGAAAGCGGTCCTAAACCCTCCATAAATGGGTCTTAGAAAATGTCGTGCATTTCCGACGATAGGTCCCGCAAGGGTTCTGGAATAAAAATACTTAAGAAATATAATATGCGACCTTGATTGTTAAATACATGTATATCAATCGTAAATAAATAATAGATGTTGTGTTCCAGACATGAAGTAAATGACAGGGACTGATGTGAATTTGCAAACGAGTTTAGAAAAATAAATCTTACAATATAATAAAGTAAATATTACAATATTACCATAAAAAAATAAACTAAAAAGAGCAATGAAGCTTGAAATAAGTGGTGGAAATAAATATAAACATTTACTTCAAAGTAGTAACTAAATATGAGCAACATATTTCTTTCCTTTTAAAATATGGGAGCATCCAATCATATACTGTGACAAAAGAAAAATTGGGCTGAAAACCCTTCATTCATAATACCATAATTAAAATAAGAATAAAATACTAGAAAGAAAGCAATGAAGCTGTATCCCAAAAATTTTCATCACTTTGTTAAGAAATAAAATACATGTTCATGCTGGTAAAACTAGTTGTAATGGGTAGCAGTGTATTGGTCACTGGAATAAACCCTACATGAAATTCTTTTAAAAAACACAAAGAGAATGTTAACGCGTTAACCTATCTTGCGAAGAAGCACAACTGTTATAAAGAAAGAAATGGCAACACAGAAAAACATTTAATGTATGTTATTACAGAGGAAAATATTAAAAACTTTATCCTGAATTAATGAACTCCAAGAGGCATCAGGAGTAGCTCCATTGCAGCCAAAAAAGATTAGAAGAAATTAGTATGTGGTGGTACCGAACTTCAAGAAGAGTTAAACAACAATAAAACTTAGGAAAACTGACGAGGAGTTGTGGAGCGAGCTCCAAAATGGAGAAGAAGAAAATGAGAGCCATGCAATAGCTTTTGGGGTGAAGGTAGTTACTTTAAACTGAACGATAATTCTTAGCTATCGATGGAATCCCCAACGTATGAGGACCATCGATGATCGACACCTCACTAGCCCTTTTACCAAGGTAAGATATTCCGAAGTATATCAAAAATTAAATATAATGTGTCACAATTGGCGACGATCTAGAGAGTTCGAATACATTGCATGGTGTTAGAGCCAACAGTGCGCAGCTAAATAAATGACAAACAACAGCATATAAAATCATACACAAAAGACACAATCATTTAACGTGGTTCACCCAACCAATCTGGGCTACGTCCACCAAACAAAGGCATCGGCAATCTTATTATTAATCAGGAGATTACAAAATGATCATTTTCCTCACAAACTCTTACTCTTCCAATATCTGTACGGGCATATATTTTATAGCCAAGAGAATCTAACTGACTCATAAATCCTCTCACAACAAATATAGGATACATTAACTCTTTCCCAACTAACTGGAGCTAATATAGCAACAAATCCTATTGTTGTCACACATTTGAGATTTTTGCCTAATTTATGAAAATAGAAAATCTCAACAATCTCCACCTTGACAACAATTAGCCTGATACCCTGTTTTTTTTTATTATTATTTTTATCTTTTCTGCAAGCCAAGAGAAGCCAAACACCAATGTAGCTTCTCTAACAAAACTGGTTTCGTGAACATGT
>APFE030430386.1:80367-99491 GCA_000404065.3 Pinus taeda | reverse complement strand
TAATAAAGATGCAACTACATCATCAAACTCAATAGTTTTTGATGAACTAAGACTTATAGAAGTAACAAAATGATCCCATGACTCGGGCAACGAGCACAATAAAGTAATAGCTTTATCCTCGGATTCAATTTTTACTTCTTTACTTTGTAATTGCACCAGAAGAGTATTAAAAGCATTCAAATGATCAGTAATCGATGTACCTTCTTTCATTCGCAAACTGTACAACTGTCGCTTCAGGAGAATCCTATTGGTTAAGGATTTGGTCATGTACAGTTTCTCCAGTTTCTTCCACAAACCAGCAGCTGTTGTCTCCGACACGATATTAAACAAGACATCATCTGCCAGACACAGTCGAATAGCACTTATTGCTCTTTCATCCATCTCAGCCCATTCATTATTTGTGATGTTGTAAGGCTGTTTGGATTTTCCCAACAACGCCTTTGCCACACCATGTTGGACAAGCGGATCATACATCTTCACCTTCCAGATCTCGAAATTATTTTTGCCATTAAACTTCTCGATTTCAAACCAGGCACTCTGAGTTTTCGCCATCTTGCATCAACCAAAAAAACAATCTCCAATTCCAACTAGTTAATCAATTAAATAAAGATTTAATACAAAATGCCTTTGCCTTCTATCAAAACACGGTTTGCTATACCAAACTATAAATATAAAATAAAAAACCAAAAAACAATTGGCACATTGACGCACTTAATCAAACCTTATCGGCACCTTTTTGTTTCTTAAAAAAAAACTTAGAGAAAAAACAAGAACACGCCAGCTCAAACCATGCTGCCACCGCAATATACAAAGGTCAGGGCGATTGCTGGCAAACATGCACAGTGGAACTCCACCTACAACTATCCACTATTAATTTAAAAAAAAACAGTGATCGAACTGGCCCTCCTTGCTTACCCAAATGACGTCAGACGAATCTGCTATCTCGTTCCTTTAGTGATGCTGACCACAGCTACGACTTGAAGATTCTAGCGAGCGATGCATTCAGTTGCTTAATCGTTGTGTTGAAACATGACGTGCCAACAACGAGTTCAGTGTTGCTTGGTGTGCACGCAGGCCCACCGCCACGCTCCAACAACGTTAAACCACCGCACTGGAGACTGTCCCACGGTTTTGCAATGTTTATTTGGTGTTCATCAAATGCAAGTAAATTCAGCGTGCAAGTAAATTGGTAAACGTAGCACCAAGCAACTCCTCCGCTACGCCACGCAATTCAGTGCACAAGTAAATTGGTAAACGCAACACCAAGCAACTCCTCCGCTGCGCCACGCTTCCAACATGCTCTGATACCACTTGTTAGAGTCAACAGTGCGCAGCTAAATAAATGAAAAACAACAGCATATAAAATCATACACAAAAGACAAAGTCATTTAACGTGGTTCACCCAACCAATCTGGGCTACGTCCACCAAACAGAGGCATCAACAATCTTATTATTAATTAGGAGATTACAAAATAATCATTTTCCTCACAAACTCTCACTCTTCCAATATCTGTACGGGCATATATTTTATAGCCAAGAGAATCTAACTGACTCATAAATCCTCTCACAACAAATATAGGATACATTAACTATTTCCCAACTAACTGGAGCTAATATAGCAACAAATCCTATTATTGTCACACATTTGAGATTTTTGCCTAATTTATGAAAACAGAAAATCTCAACACATGGTAGTCCATAAGGTAATGTTGGAAAAGTATCACACAAATATAAATTTTAGTTTCACAATGTAAACCATGCTTATACATATTTTCATGATGAAGTTATAGATAAGTTGAAATGCATCATGTAAGAGATTGACAAGGAGAATACCCTCCACGGGGTATAAAAATTATATCAACGTAATCATAAATAAAATGTAACCAGACTATCATATGAAAATGATTCTCGAATGAAAAACCTAGGCATATGTTGGTACAAGAGTTTCATATTACATACGGGTACTAGAATTTAGTATATAGTATATGTAAATAAATGAAAAAAAGAATGATATATATGTGTGTGTGTGTGTGTGTCGAACTATTCCCCATTTCTCAACAAATAATCTTGGGCAACCGAAGAGATTTTAGGAAATGTGGAAGTGAAAATGGTTTGGTAAAGAGGAATCAAGGTGAAAAATGTGGTAAAAATCATTGAAATAATTTTATTTCCATAGTATGTTATGGTAAACGTTGATGGGAAGGGGGTTAGAAAGTGTCCATTTCCATCCCATACATGAAAGTCTAAAGAGAAATAAATTGCGTCCATTAGATAAGGATACATGTAAAATGGTGGGTTGTGAGTGGTTGTTTGTTTAGTGCGGAAATAAAGAATGTGTTTAGCCAAGATATCTGACAAAATTTGGGCCCAATTAAAAATAAATCGATCAAAAGCACTCTCAATGAGAGGGACCTAGTCTACAAAGAATTGCAAGATGCTTTCAGATGCAAACAACACTATAGCATAAAAATGACATAGAAGTAAGGAGGTTCTAAGGGTTGAATGGAATATAGGTGAGATGACTCTTCATTGTTCTCATTTGGGTCACTTCTCCACTCTCTAATCAAGCTGGGAAGTTCCTTTTGTTTACTCTCACATTCTTCTTTCATGAAACATTCAATGAAATGAGAATTATATACTAGACGCGGCTCAGGAAAATGGTACATACCTTGAATATATTATGGCTTGAAAGAAGCAATGGTTGTTACTCATGAGGTGATAAACTGCCTCTCTGAAATATCCAAGTTCTCCAACACCCAACAGATCATCTTTGTGTAAGGAAGAAGCCTAGGATGCGCAACAATTTTGTGCAAACAAGATTTGGCAGCATCCCTATTTGTGGTTTTAGAAATTTTATGGTCGCCCTAGTCTTCAAGTGACATTGTTGGTGGTTTTAAATCATTTGCTGGAATTTCTTCCTCATGTAGTTCATATATAGAATTCGAGGAACCAATGCTGAAATCCATCATGCATAGTACAGTGTCAGAGAAAAGAAAGGTATCTAACAACTTCTCATCAATAATGTCATGAAACAAACCAGTTGGTTGCTGTGGAGGGGTCTTCTTCTCTTGCTTTGCCATTCTAACAGTTGACACACGCATTTTCGCAGAGGTAGGTTGTAATAAAGAAAATTGGGATTAGAGAGTTTTCATAGAATGAATGCCATATAAATACAACTTAATACAATTTCAATCAATCAAAAGAGACATTAAAATCTAATATGCAACAGTTAATCCAGTGAAAAGGTGGTAAGTACGAAAATTTAATATAGGCTCATTTTTCAATTATTTGTATCAGAGCGGTGACAATTAAAATACAACTAGTGGCACATTTTTATTAAGAAGGTTTGTTGATAGGAGATGTGGCCACTTATGTCATCTCATTGGGTTAGACCCAAAAAGGAACAAAGGAGGCACTCTTAATGAAAGAATGAGCTGATTCGGCTCCAGGATGACGTGTGATTGGGAAAGAATATTCCAATGAAATCTTGTATCAGCACTAAGTAGATAGTTGAGTCATCCTGGGAGGAAAATACAATAAGGAATAAGGATTCCACAATGAGGAATAAGGAGTTCACACAATGCAAAAGGGCCAAGATGATTAGTAGCGAGCAAATTTGTAAAGGGATTGATTCATTGGCCAATGATATAGTAGAGGGAAAATTAGGAGTGGGGCCAAAAGATGATGAGTCATCCCAATGCTAGATTACCCTAATGCATTAAAAAATATACAACACATGTAACTCCTAAGGTGAAAGGGTCAAGATGATGTGTAAAGGAGAAGGTACGAAGGACCAATAAGTGAGGCACAAGCCACGTGAAAGGAGGACTCACATAAAGTGTCGAGTCATCCCGGAAGGCTGATCCTAGATGAATTTAAAAAGTGTGACATATGAACGGCCCGGGGAAAATCCTCCACACAACGTGTTAAGCAGAGAAGTAAAGGGTGCAAAGGCATTAAAACAAAATCGTATTAAATTCCAAAGGCATGATACTAGGGACTGTTTGCATAATACTTGGTTATGGTGGTCCTTGTCCTTGGGCCTTATTATATGTTTTATTTAATAATATATAAAATTCATCCTTAACCCAAATATATATACAAAAGTATAAAATCAAAAAACTTTTTTTTTTGGTTTATTTGAAAGAAATTTTAAGGAAAATCTAAATCTAAAACTTAAATTGTTCCCCATCTTTTAGTATGATATTAGAATAGAAAAAGTGTCGTTTTCCACAACAAGACCCAGTTTCAATTTGGGACGCTAAAGTGGTCTCATGGGTTTCCTATTGGCCAAAATTCCTGTCTCTACTCCAATATTGAGCGTTGAGCTGAATTTTTCTTTTTTATTTAGGTGATGTGTAATTAAATTTAATTTTGAATAGTAAAGAGTTTACTAACATTTCATTTGATGGTAGAAAATCTATCATAATTGACTTCTTAACTAATAGTGAAAACAATAATAATTATATGTTATCATTAAATACATATTGACTCATCATTACTATTTAAATAAATCTATTCCACTTAGAATGATTTATTAGAAATCCCAAAAACAATTAGATTTTCATTCCTCCCAGTTAACTTTAATTTTTAATTATTATCTAATTTCTTTACCCGAACAAATTTTTAATTATTATCTAATTTCTTTACCCGAACAAAATAAGCTCTTAACCATTTATAAATAATTCTATATCTTACATTAGAACTAAGAACCAAGTTACTTTACAGCTCTTAACCATTTATAAATAATTCTATATCTTACCTTAGAACCAAGTTACTTTACATTTCCTGTAAATATTTATTTTATTACATTAAAAAAATTAAATTTAAAAGCAAATGTCATTTAGAAAAAACCAAGTAATATAATAAGCGGACGATTTCAATCATCTCTTGAAAAGCATTTCCCGATTTTAATAATAATTTTCATAGATGTTTTATTTCCGTCTTATTGGTTTAGATATTTTTCCAAAACATTGCTTCTTAAGATTTTGGCCCATAAATATGGTAATAAATTAAAAAAATAATAATAATTATGAATAGGAAAAAAAAATATATTTTATAGAGTGGTTTTTAAGGAGATTTAATTTTTTTATTTATATGTTTTTGGTTGGGATTTAGATAAAATGTTTGTATAGTTTAAATTAGGTTTTTTTACTCTATAATATTAAAACTCTCAAAAATTCCTGAGAACATTTCTAAGCTTGAAAATGTCAACCTTGTAATTCAATAAATCTTTATTAAATTCTAAACAAATTAAATTAAAAATCTTTTCAAAAATCACACCTTAAACTACTTTATTTAATAACTAATAATATAAATTTTATCAAAAAATAAATATATTTTAAAAAACGATTTGATAAAATTTTATAAAAACCTGTGAAATCGCATCGATACCATAAAAAAAAGGACGTGAGATCCTATGATGGTTCGCAAAAACAAGGTTTTGAAGTAACAAATAGACTACTTTTTAAAATTCCAGTCATAAGAAGGTTTTTAGTTACAATTACAAACGTGTCAGATGCTTTGGAAATACAGATGTAAAGAAGAGAGCCAAATATATTATAACAAAAGGGTAAAACATTTTAAATCATAAAGAATAAATAAAATATTTTTGAAATTGGGTGTCGTTTTAAAATCCAGCTGTAAAGAGGAGAAGAGAATATTTTTATGGAAAGCATAAAATATTTTCACAGAATACAATGATGAAGAATAGATAAATATTTTTGAAATGAGGTGGCTTTTTTTTAAATCCGGTTCCTGCAATTGCAATAAAAAGAGATGATGCTTAGAAAAATGTGGCCTTGGAATAGCGAAATTCTGTACCGAAAGGAGCTACTTTAAAATTTAATAGTAAAGAAGAGAATACAATATTTAAATAAAATTTGTGATAAAGATTCGATAAAAATCCAGTTGTAAAGAATAAAGGAAAATATATTTTTAAGAAGAGATTAAAATATTTAATGATAAGGAATATATGAAATTTATTTGAAACAAGGTGGCCTTTCAAAATCCAGTTGTAAAGGGGAGAAGAGAATATTTTTATGGTACGAATTAAATAGTTACCAAAATACAATGATGATAAAATATTTTTGAAATGGGAAAAGAATAAAATAATTTTAATTTAGGAGAGGTATTACATATAATAATTTTTGAAAATCCAGTTGCAAAGAAGATATGAAAATATATTTTTAAATATAAATATAGCATATAGATAAAATAAATGTTATTTACTTTGTGATAAATCACAGGTTAAATCCAAAAAATAATAAAATATTTTTGAAATAAGAAAAGAAATTAAATAATTTTTAATTTAATTTTATTTTAGGAGAGGGTCACATATAATACCCTTTGAAAATCCAGTTGCAAAAAAAGATAAAAATAATCTTTTTAAATATAAATAAGGAGATGGATAAAAATAATTTGTTAATTTAGAGAGAATAAAAATTAATTTTTAATTCAAGAGAGATCTCAATATTAATACCCTTTGAAAATCAATTTGCTAAAGAAGATTAGAAAATATTTTTTAAATAAATATAGGAGACAGATAAAATAATTTGTTATTTAGATTTCAACGGTAAGAAGATATCATTTTTAAGATCTATAAAGAAAAAAAAGATTAGAATTTATATTTATTGTGTTGTTATTTAGCGAAATATTTTTTAAAATTTTTGAAATTTTTTTTTGTAAATGCTTTAACTTAACAAAATTTTAAATAAATTTTAAAATTTTAAAAGCAACTCGTTATTTAGTTTCATTATTAATCACGCTATACTTAAAAATAACTCTAAAGGGTGTTTATGATTCAAAACTAGCTACAACTAACTCAAATCATATATCATAACTCATAATGTTGTGTTAAGCTCATACATCTTTTACTACATTTTATACCAAAAAGATTTTGTAATTAGTTGTTGTATTTGCCAATTTTATAGCATATTTTTTCTAGTACATAGTTCATCAATCATTTTATACCTTGAAACCTTACTTTTAACTCTCTAATCTAATAAACGAGTACATCTATCATCCTTCCTTATTGTGCCAAGATGAATATTGTACAACATAGAGCAATGTGTGATTTCGTTCGTGTTCAAATTTGAGTTGACGCATATCTTATTAATCCATGATATCATTTGGCCACCTGGTATTATTAATTCATGGTATTGATAATCCATGAAGTAACTTTCTATTTTGGGTATTATTAATCCATGGTATTGATAATCAATGAAGTAATTTTCTATTTTGGGCATGTGATATTGATAAGCCATGGTATTGACCCATGGTATTGTAACAAAGTCTATTAACAAATTAAGAATCTCCATGATAAAACTTAAAAATTAATTTTCACACACACTCAAAATCTATTCTATATTCAATCTCAAATATGATACATTTATATGGTTGAAGTAAGATCCAACTAATTTTGATATTGGAGAAAGAGGTTGAGCGAATATATTATCAACCTCCAACAAATCAAAGCCAAACCAACAAACCAAACTATTAATGTAAACATTAATCCTAACACATTCCCTTAATGCTTACATTACAAAGAAAAATATTGAAGTCACATAAACATATTTCCTATCTTTTTGTGAAGTTTGGTCTTCATCAGCATTCCTATCCACACCGAAATTTCATAGGCTACACTCTTTTTCCACCATCAACTTCAAGCTAACACTTGATCCATTTAAGATACAATTGCTTCTGGTCCTCACTGAGATAATTGTAGGATCTAAGATTCTTAATGTACTATCATCAAGCCATTATTACAAAGAAGCACACTCAATAATAAATCATTTTATTAACGAACTCTCATTAGATGAAGACATGGCACATTGTACTATCTAGTCATCTAGGAAAGTAGTTTGCATAATGAAATTATCCAACAATCAATCTTACGAAATCAATTGTTTTACACAAATTTACTAACACGCAAGGATCACAAAACTAGTTGTCATTATTCTTAGGTTTTCGAGCATCAAGAACCACAAATCATAACAAATTGTAGACATAATCAAATTTGTGATATGTTCTCAGGTTTATGAGCTCTAGCAGCCACTAATTTAAATTATGTTACTATGCTATGTGATTGGTTCTCCATATTTCATTTTACAAAAATATGCATAATAAAACAATTTTCTTTCTATTAAAAAACACAATGACCACTGATAGCTCCTCTAACATCCTTCTGTGAATGGATGCTCTATCAAGAACACACCAGGACTACACACACCTTCTCTATGAAAAAATACAATTTAACCTATGGAGCATTTGAGCTATGATAGTTCCCCTTCACGTTTTGAGTTTTCCAATGACGGAAAAGGTGATTTCCAGCTAAGTCATCCTTCCTACGATTAGATCAAATAAATGACACTTCTCCAACTATGAATGTAACTATGCAAGTCCCCACATGTGCATACCCATCATGACTATCTCCCTCGTGTCAAGGGAATCAGTTCCCAAAAGTTTATTTAAGTCTATTATCAGAGATGTAAAGAGAAAAAACACTTGAAGAAGCCAACGATTGGCTGCAGGAAACCACACAGGAAAATTATTCTTTGACTGAAAACAATTCACTGACAAAAAGCATGACATGATTTTTTAGCAATTGTTAGTTATTAGTGAGAGATATACTCTAATATGCATTTGGATGAAAAATAGGCATACAATGAATTTTTTCCACTCCTTGATGGCATCCATAGTCCTCAAAATATTGAATTACCCAACTAATTCTATACGATGGTTCAATGAATAGATACATGGATGGTGAGAGTTCAACCATTTCTATACTTCAACGAGTTTACTATGTTATGTGATCGTAAGTCTACACACAACTCCACAATATTAATGTGAATGCCCATGCAAAGTTGTATGTTATATTGATGTTGTCATTGCTATAATTTGATCATGCCTTGTGTAGCAGACATAATTCCTGCATAGATAAACAGATGAATTCTCTCACAGCGACCATATGAAGTATTTCTCTATAACCTATATGCATCCACAACACAAAGACACACATTTCGACAAAATCACCACAAAGCCACACATGAAAAGATATCTACACTAATCTATCATACAACAAGTAACTCACATCTCTAGCGTATTCCTAGGCCCTCTGTGAGGGAGTTAGACCTAGAGACTAGCTCTAATAAAAACTTAAAAGTTAATTTATAAAACACAAAAAATCTATTATGTATTCAATCTCAAATATATCTCATGGATAAGAATCTTATCCAAGGTTTCCTTATATATATATATAAGGACCTAATATATATATAAGTTTTCCCTATTATTATTTTATTAATTCAAAAAAATAATATATAATATATATATATTAATAATTATATATATATATATATATATATATATATATTATTTTTTTATTATAATAATAATAATACTAATAATAATTTAAAATAAATTTATAATTTAGTTAGCTTTATGGTTTTTAAAATTCTAGCAAGGTTAAAAATAATGTGAAGTAGATTTGATCTCTCAATGCATAATAGGTTTGGAGTTAGATGGATCTATGTTGATATGAATTCAATTAGTCGATTGCAGAGCTTGATCATACATAACTAGATGGACCACCATGCTACAAGGTTTATGCTTGAATAACAGGTCTTAGAACAAACTAATCTTAAACAAGCATATGACCACACCTACTACACTTGTGCATGTTCAAGTGATTCATTCCAAAAGATGAGATATCATGTGCTACTAGGCCTAGCATGCTACATGTGTGCATGAACAATATGTCTTATAACAACCTTTGGGAATACTTCTTTCCTATGGACAGGCTTGGAAAAAACACTCTAGGATGTTCACACACTACTCTATCTCTTCATAACATGTTGGTGGAGCCTTCATTAGTTATTGACACCATTGATTCCATCCACATTCTCTCATTCATGTAGCTACATGTCCATTCTAAGTGCATGTTGATCCATAATTTGCACTCAAAAGATCCACGTGGTCTTGATTAGCCTAGCTCTCAAAACTGATCTTACAAAGATCCATTCGAAGAACCACTAGACACCTTTTCTCAACTCGTAGTTTCTTAGTAGAAACATTTCATTAGGAACTAAATCTTTGGATTCAAGGTGTGCTTTCACAACACTTTTTGTGCATCTTCTCTTTCTTTCTAGCTTCAACATCCCCTCATATCCATATGGTTACCCCTTACAACAATAATGCTAACAAGTTTGCTTTTGTACACTTCCTTTGTTGATCCACAAGAACTTTAATAGTCCATATTGGAATCACCTATTCAATCAAATCTCATGAGTATCCATTGCACATTATATTCTTCCTTTTCACCTTAGTGTCCCAATAAATTATGCCAAAAATATTTCTTATCATGCACCAACAATAAACAAACATTTTTCTTCATAGATCTTTGCTATTGTGATAAGTTTTCACCAAAACTTTGAAATGAGTTGGATGTTTGGCCACATATTTCAATGACATTTTTTCCACCCATTCTCAACATGTGTATTATTACCTCATCTTTGAGTAGCCCATATCTCCATTAAAAGATTTGAACTCGAATTGAATTGTCTAAGGTGTCATATCATTGTTTTTTTTTTTTGTGGATTCACAAGGCTTTGACATGTTATAAATGTTATGGAAGTTTTGAGGTAAAATAATGGACTTCAAAGTGAAAAATGTGATAGTAAAATGAACTTTAAAGAAACCAATAGGATTCATGATGATTAAAACATCCTTAGGGGTAAACTTTTTTGGAGGGAAAAGAAGACAACTAATTTTATGTTTACTCAAATTTTAAGTGTGGTCACTCATTGGATGCATACTTATATTTGCAACATATAACAAGTATCCACTATACATACTTCTAAGTATACCCACAATAAAAAAAATGAAAAAACTTGTTTCTTAAAACCTTGCATCAAACAACTATTCACTTTGCATACTTTCCAAGAGATCTACAATGAGAAATGTAAAAAATACATGAAAAAATGTGTTTCTTAATGAGTACTCACTTTGCATGCGTTTGCCTAGACTCAATCAAGAAAAAATGAGAATACATGAAAAAACATGTTTCTTAAGAAGTACTCACTTTGCATACTATTGAGTAGACCTATAATGAGAAAAGTTGAAAATATTTTCATGCATTTTAATTTTTCATTGTGTGAGTTTACTCAAAAGCATGCAAAGTGGATACTCGTTTGATATAGAATATACTTTTGAATCCAACCAGTGACCATACTTGAAATTTGAGTAAACATAGATGAAAACAAGTTAAAAATATAACTTAAAAAGTTGTTTTCTTTCTTTCCCTTTTTCCTCTAAAAAATAGTAACTTTTATTTTGTTATTTTTACTATTATTCCCTTAGACTCTAAAATTCTTCAGGAATGAGAAACAAATAAAAATATAAAATAGGAACTATAACAAATTTAAGAAACAAAATTTATATGTGATTGTAGATTTTTCAAAAAATTAACTACATTATTTAAAAATGAATATTGTGGTTAATTCTCGAAAAAAATATATAGTTAACTCTACCATAAATATGCAATCAAAGATTCATTCCTACATAAATTTTAAATCCACCAAAATCTTTTTGGTTAACCTAATATGGCTTTTTTCTTTTGAGAAGAAGAAAAAAAAAACTCTTCTTTTCCATTCATATAAAAAGAGAATACATTATCATGGTTACATCACAATGTTAGTTTTCAATTTCCCAAGATCAAAAAATTCAACAAAGAAGATCAATATGCTTTAATAAAAAAATTAACTACATTATTTAAAAATGAATATTGCGTTAATTCTCAAAAAAATATGTAGTTAATTCTCCTATAAATATGTAGCAAAACATTCCTTCCTACATAAATCTTATATCCACCAAAATCTTTTTGGTTAACCTAATATGGCTTTTTTCTTTGGAGAAGAAGAAAAAAAACACTTCTTTTCTATTCATATAAAAAGAGAGTACATTTTCATGGTTACATCACAATGTTAGTCTTCAATTTCCTAAGATCAGGAAACTCAACAAAGAAGATCAATATGCTTTAATTAGTGCGTTACCTATCTATCTCTTGTATAACATAAACATCAAAGAGAGTAAACTATTAGTCATGTCACATATAGGTTGTTATAAAAAATTGCTAAAAAGAAATGCCTTGTTCTAGAGACTGTATCTTAAATCCCTCACCAAAAAAAACATGCATAAACGAGATAGGAGAATAATCAAGAATGAAGCAAATTATGCAACCTATGCAAAGTTTATGGAACCTGTGTTAACCAAGAAGTCTGGTTCAAAAGAAACAAAGAAGATCCTCCCCTGTTCCTTCATGATCCCTCTTTTTATAAGAGATCCGCAACTAGATTTTGCTCCCTAAAGATATGTTCAAATGAAAATACCTAGAAAGTCCTCACCAAAGTCTAAATGCACCTCATTTAGTTAAACAAAATGGGAGGTAAAATTGTGAATGACAATTAATTTAATGTATGATGCCCTTTGAATCCCATGAACATGAATGATCTTTATCCCCAAACATTTGGCACATATGAGGATGCACGAGAGGGAACTAAGTTATGTTCTGTTATTTGTACAAGTCCCTCTATGCCATTAGAAATGATAATATCTCCCTGGTTCAAGAAAGAAGAAATGATAATATCTCCCTGGTTCAAGAAAGATGAAAGCTGCACAACCACATTGCTTGCTAAAACATGTTCGGCCAAAGAACCCAATTAAGAAATTATTCCATATATCTTTAATCAAGTTTATCCTCTTGTATGCCTTCATTTTCTTTGGTCCAATTTCTACCTAATATGTACACTTTTAAGACTACTTCCTTACATTGACCAATTTCTACTCTAAGATTCTAGAATTCCTGCATAGCCAAATAATCCAAATCATATAAAAAATGAGAGCACAATATTCCTTTTTGAAATTAACCAATGGTGAAAGTTGTTTGCTAGTGTACCCTGTTCCAGTTCAATCCATTGTTCAGGTGCTCCATGATTGCTGCCCAAACAACGTTGGCGAAAGTGAAATGTAAAAATAGGCGGTATGTCTCCTCTTGCACATTCATATGTTAACGTAATATGGCTTACTCCCGTTAAGGAAGGCCTCTTCATAGTTTTTTATTTTAACTATGGTTTCACACTGTCGCAAAGACAATTAATAATTGAGAAATCACGCTTTTAAATATGTTATATTGTATTACAATACTAAAGACAAAACCCACATGTTACCAAAATTTGGATCATGTAACTTAACTCTATGACCCAATCAAATTTATTATTATTAGTCACATTATATTCATAAAAAAAACTAATAACGCATGGGCTAAATCATACATCAGAAAGTAGAATGTGCTACTCAGGTAGCACATCTTGAAAAATGGAATCCTTCCATTACTAGCTTGTTTGTGTGTATACCTCTTGTCCCTGCTTTTAGTTGAACATAAAAAGGAGTATCATGACCTTAAATACACATTAAGTTTCAAAATAACCAGGTTGACTTTTCAAGTAATAATTGTGGAATTTGACTGTATAGAAACATTTAACCATAAGTATTATTCGCACATTCTCAATTACAGTATATGTCAGATTGAACGAGAAGAAACATAAAACTAAGAACCAATGCCAATGAGATGTGTTATTAATGAGCAGAGATCCAATTTAACACTATATCTACTGACCGGAGAGATAGATCCAAACTTATTTTCAGATTAACCGTGAACATTCCAAGCCCGTTATAAAGTACACACATACTCAAGTGCAACACAGCACAGCAACGATGTGGTTACTGAACAAAATAACATTTTTAAATGAAAGAAACCATATGGATCAAGCTGAACTCTGAGTTACTCCGAGCGATAAGGGGACTATACAATTCTCATGAAATCCTCATCATAATTCACAAGCTCATATTTCTTTAAATAAAAAAATATCCTACAAAGCATTAAGTGGGAGCCCAAGATAAACAATGGTTATATGGTCTGTTCTGAGGCAATTCCAAAGCTATAATCTATTTTCAAAGACAAACAGGATGCGTGCCGGACTTACGAAATTGCTTCTCCTACCTTAAGAACTTTGTCGATGTCGCCGAGTCAAAGAGGCTGCTCTTCCCATTGATGCCATTGATGGATGAACTGGTTACTTGGAATACTGCACCTCCAAGGGTTCTATATTTGCATTAACCTCCAGTGCCAAATTCCTTGCCCAAATGAGTATCCCTGTAATTTTGTCCACTTTTAACAAAATAGATCTACTCTATACTTCAAATAAACCTTCTTCCACAATTCAAACAACAAATAAACCTTGTGCCATCTTATATGGCCCCTCTCTTCCTCTACCTCTTCCTGTGTGTGAAACAACAAATAAATTTATGTATCCATGTGTGGGAAACAACATTTTTTTTTAACTTGAAACATCTAATCTGGCAGACAAAACAACTGTGCAACCTATCATGTGCCATCTTACATTGCCCTAAATCTCTTCCTCATATGTGAGAAACAACAAATAAATTATATATATCCATGCCTGTGAAACAAATAAAGTTATCTTGCCCTAAATCTCTTCCTCATATACGAGAAACAACAAATAAATCATATATATCCATGCCTGTGAAACCAATAAAGTTATCTTTACCGTCTAATTTGACATAGGTAACCTATGACAAACTGGCTGTAAAACTACCAGCTTGCTTAAATAAGCTGGTTCACTGAAAGAAAAAGACAATATATTATGTGGAACACTCATTTGAGCAAGAAACTTGACAGGGGAGGGCTTCATTCGTCATAGAATCCACAAGATTAAAATCCGCTGAATATCAGAAAAACTTCAGCCTAATTTGTAGCTTGATCCTGCAAAGAGAGGGCACAGAAAAAATTAATTGAAAATTGTATAGCTAAGATGTTAAAGCCGAACTAAAAGGCAATATGAACCAGAAAGAAATCCTTATAACAGTATCTAACTGTTCAGGGAATATACGGACGACTCAACTTTTTCTACAGCCTCGTACCCTTTCTAAATATTTTAATGAGTACTTTGTTCTGCATTTGTGGGAAGTGATTATTAATATGAATTTCACGTGTTTGACAGTGGTTTCTAACTTTTTAAACAGAAGTAATATATATATATATAGTACTGCATTTGTGGGAAGTGATTATTAATATGAATTTCCCGTGTTCGACAGTGGTTTTTAACTTTCTAAACCGAAGTTATATATATATTTATATTTTATACACGTTAAAATCTATCATAATTTAATATTAAATCAGTCATATCACAATTATTATGGAGTATTATTTACGAATGTAGATTGATTTTTGATTTATTTTGATTCAAAATCATAATTTAATAGTTAAATCAGTTATAATTCATGAATCTTGATTCAAAGGGAATCAGATCATCTAAAATTAAAAATACATATTTTCATTCTTTTCACTCTTAAAAAAATATTTTAGATCTTACACCATTCATATATTTTTTTTATTTTTTTAGAATGAAAAAGCTTCATATTATATGAGAAAGATAAGAGTCTGAACTTTAGATACATCAGAGACAGTCTAATAAAGTCCATAAAACAAAATAGTCTAATGCTTCTATTATCTACATGGGACAACTAGCCCATCAAAAAAAACCTAAATGCGACGTATGAACTATAAATTATCGCGGATCATATAGGATAGAGAGGGTATATGTAATAACATAAAGACAAGATATGCAGATTGAGGCAAAAATATAGATCATAGACTAGAAGTCCGGGAATGTGAATTCATGGATCTGGTATGTTTCTCCTTCAGAGTAAATCTCTAAATACCATAAACCCGGAGTAGAAAGAAGCCCCGATTTTGAAAGTGCATCCGCTTTCGAATTTTTGTCCCTGCTGATGTGCTCAATAGAACTACCAACCATGTAGCCCCAGTAATAGTTGATCCTATCCCTCCATCCAACTAGGTGCCGCACCCACATATGCCTTTTCATTTTTAGAGAATCACCCAAAATTTTCGAATCTCCAAAAACAGCAAACAAAAACAAAAACAATTTTAAAGCATTCTATAAGCGAAACCACATGTTCATTCATCCGCTCCTGCCTACCATTTTAAGTCTTGTTTTAAAGCAGGACGCGTGTAAATAGAAGGCCGTAACGAGATTTTGGCGGTGTGAACGATGGAAATTAAGAGGTTGTTTTGAAGGGCAGGCAGCAAACCATGGAAGTGACAGGCTGAACCAGGAAAGGAACCCATCAAATTCACCGGTTTCACTCATTCTAATACCCGTCTTGGTCTTTTAACAAAGGATCATGATGGTCCGAAATTTACCTGTATTTGATGGGAAATGATGGGAAATCACCCAGTGACGGTCATTTCTTCCATCAAATTCCATCAAAAGTTTTCTGTCTGTGGTTATTACACGATGATGTGACGAAAATTTTCCATGAATTTTCTTCTCATTTGACTCTCTGCTCCCTAATTGAGTGACATTCCCATTCCGTTGGCCTCTTCCTACTTTTTTTATTTTATTTTGGATACAGCATATTTAGTCTACTACAATAATTGCATTTCACTTAAATTGTTCTGTTGGTCGTTCGATCCTTTGACCTTCGCAAATAAATTTGAAAAGGATTTATTACCAGATGGGAGTTCAAGTTTCCAGATATAAAAACAACACGTTTCACTTACCCTTGGGATGTCTAATGTTTTCATCGTTTCATGTTGTGGCTACTTATGCCAAGCTATGTGACGGGAGATATCAAAATTTATATTCATTTTTTTTGGTTATGGTTGGAAAGAATAAAATGTTATTAATGGTTAATATAATTAGCACTATTAATATATTAATATTAATTAATATAATATCAATAGTATTTATTGATGTTGGATCGAGAGTGATAAAGTGTGTGATGTTCATTTCCATTTTGAACATAACCATGATATAGTTTCTTCCATTTCAAAATTATTAAAAAAAATATAAATATAAATATAAATATAATATTAATGGTTATATAATATATAAAAAATCTAACATTAAACATAATACCAGAAACTAAAATTATAAATCCAAATTTAAATTCTAATATTAAAATTAATATTATAAATTTTAAAGTTAAATCCAATATCATAAGCTTTAATATTAAATCCAATATTTTAAATCTTGTAACATTAAACTTTAACACTATAAACCCAATATTATAAGTTTTAATATTAAACTTTAATTTTGTAATGTTGCAATGAGATGTTGAATAAATTATAATATAATGTAACATTACGGCAATGATTGTCACATTGTAACAATGTTTGTCACACTACGACATTGGATAGATTTTTGTACCATTCTAATATGAAAATGTTAAATCCTAATATTAAACCCAATATTATAAACCCTAATTTTAAAAACCTAATATTATAAAACCCAATATTAAACCAAGTATTATAATATCATCATGATCAACTATTTAAACAATGATTATCAAGGTTGACTTTGTTTGAATATTAATATTAATCAATAATAATAAACCTTATATTATAAACTTGACATTAAAATCAATATTATAATATCATCATGGCCAACTATTTAAATGATGACTATCAAGCTTGACTTTATTTCACTTCATTCACGTGGTTGACTATGTTTGATTATTAATATTAATCAATAATAATGACAGGAGATTATGTTTGACCAAAGTTAAGGGGTCTTAACAATCAAATATAGTCGAACATACTCAACAACATTAGTAAATGTGGTTTACTAATTTTGTAATGTCGCAATGTGACATTGAATGAATTGTAATGTAATGAAACACTGTGATAATGGTTGTCATGTTATGGCAATGCTTGTCACAATGCAACTTTGGATATATTTTTGTATCATTTCCACATCTGAACATGTTTTATTATTAAAAACTAGGACTAAAACCCTAATATTTAAACCCAATATAAAAAGTATGGTAAACATATGGTTGACTAAGTTTGTACATGGTCAATTATGTAAACAATGACTATCAAGGTTAACTTTGTTTAACTATGTTGTGTACTTGGGGTTGACTATGATTGAATTAATATGAATCAATAATAATAATGATAGACAATTATGCTTGGCCAAAGTTGACAAAGGTTGAAAATGATTGAAAAAGGTTGACCATAGTGACCATAGTTAACTATGATCAATCATAGTTAATCATAGTTAACCATGATGATGATAATTGATGATGGTTGACAATGGCTAGCCTATGGTTAACCATGTGTCCTTATTGACATAACATCTAAGGGTTTAATATTAGGGTTTTTAATATTAATTATTATTAAGATTATTAATTAAAATTAGATTTAATATTAAGTTATAAATATTTGGTTTGCGGTTTAATATTAGATTTTTAATATAAAGTTTTTATTGGATTATAAATTAGATTAATATATATTTATAATATTTGGTAAGCGATATAAAATGTTAAACTTATTTAATATTAGGTTGATAATATTAAATTAATATTACAATTTATAACGAGAGTTTAATAATAGATTATATATTTAATATATTGGAGGTTTGTATTTTACTCATCTTTAAATTTACATAGAAGTAGAGTTGTTTAAGTTTTCCAATTTATATAGAGGTATCATATAGTTATTCAAAATAATATTGTACTTTTAATTAATATAATTATAATTTCAAATAAATTGGCATAGGTCAGTATAAGTTATTTAATAATATATTGTTACTTTAATTTAAATAATATATATAATAATTTCAAAATAAATTGCACATATAATTGATATATAATTATCGATTTAAATCTATCATTTAACCCCAAAAAAAATTAACATGTCAAAGATCAAGAAAATACTTGATGATTACATTAATTTTTCGACTAGTTTTTTGTATAACACTTCAAAAGTAATACTCGAAAGCTTGAAGGTTTTGTGCAGGAGGAAAGGTGTTTCACATTTGAAACATAAAACCTTGAATGATTAACTTTATGGAACGTTTAGGATCTGAAAATTCAACCGCTCTAACATATTAAAGGTGAAACAGTATAGGTAATGACTTGGTTATTAAACCACATTTATAAGAATTTATAATATTATGATTTATAATTTTAGATTTAAATAAATAAAAACTACATATTAAAAAGACCAAAATTTTATATAC
>APFE030430386.1:61628-80273 GCA_000404065.3 Pinus taeda | reverse complement strand
ATAAAATTTATCATCCATTCTATTTCATTTTAACAATTTAACAATACACAAATGTTTATTTTGAAATATTAAATTATATAACTTTTTAATAAGTAAAGCTGTCTAATACACCTGGTGTTATTTTGTTACACAATCAAGTGAATATATATGCTCTTTCCAACTTATGAGGTTCCTTCAAAATATTCCATTTTAAATCATTTCATCATTTTCTCGTTTAAATTTTTTGTTGGCCTCTCCATCATGGTTCAGTTTAGATTGTCCACATTCTTAATTTCCAAAAGTTATATGATTGATATCATAATGCATTTAATACATCGCCCAAACATGAGAATGTTTTATATATATTTCACACAACAATTTACTATTCATGAGTTCGTACTTTATATGAAACTTAATTATACAAGTTCTCAATTTATGTTTTATTTTGTTGGTTGAGATTGTACTAAGAAGACTATTTGCCATGATCAGGATGTTTCATGATCATTATATTTGAATATACAACAATTTTCATGGAATCTTTAGAAGTGCCCATCTAATGGGAATGCGTTAGATGCCGGTTTTCCATTCTCTTCCTGGCCGAAATTATAAATAGTGTTTACTATCTTATAGGCTTCTTCAGATATGACTATTCATGAAATATATCTAAGAAAGTTCTTCATTACAAAGTGTTTTTTAAGTTGTTTACGATTTTTTAAATGCTACTTGTTAGAACCATCCTCTCAAATATGTAAACAATATTTAATCGTTTTAATTCTTAAGAAATATAGTTTTAATAGTTTCAACCATGAATATTCGGAAAAAAAAAAAACCATAAGAGCACAATACTACTATTATGTCTCGCTCACCAAGAATTGGTTTCATTATATTTTAAATGTTATTAGTCCTTGCAAAAAGCGCTGGCAGGGACTATGGTAATTGTTTTGTCTGGCAGGGATTATAGTAATCATTTTGTCTCTAGATATGAGTCAGTCTACAAAAATCATATGGTTTAACGTAAAGTTTTATTGCATATTTTAGTTCACTTTTTTCTCCGCTAATTAAACTGTTAGAAGGTTTTTTTCTTAGCCAATAAAAAAAATTGAGGTCTTATTTAGCCTCATCCCGAAGCGGATAGCAAGGAAATAGCCTCTTCCTGAGGTGGATAGCAAGTAAACTTAGTGTTAAAATTCATATTGTTAAAAAAATTTACATAATAAAAGTAATGCTAGATGCGGTCTAGCATTAATTAGGTAATATTAAATGTTTTGTAACTAGATTGTGCATGTGGCTCCTTGTGTTTTTGCCTTTCTGCAATAATTAGGTAATATTAAATGTTTTGTAACCCAATTGTGTATGTGGCTCATTGTGTCTTTCCCTTTCTGCAATAATTATGTAATATTAAATGTTTTATAACTCGATTGTGCATGTGGTTCATTGTGTCTTTGCCTTTCTGCAACAACTGTGTCACTGGCTCGCTGCCACCTCTCTGCAACTCGCTACCACCATGTCTCACTGGCTTGTTGCCACCTCTCTACAACTCGCTACCACCATGTCTCACTGGCTTGATGCCATCTCTTCGCAACTCACTGCCACCATGTCTCACTGCGTTGCTGCCACCTTTCGACTAAACTGCCACCTCTCGAATAAATTTTGAATAATTTTGAATTTGTGAAAGATAAGATGCCTAAAATCTTATCTGGGGACCTAATTACAGAGCTCCCACCGACTGTGAACAACAAAAAAGACACCGCACCCCTTGCGCACCAGAATCTATCTACTACAATTTCTTCAATCGCCCCAGGGTGCCATAACTGCTGCCAGCAACCTCTCTGAGTAGGAATAGGCGTGCTACCAACAACCTATCTGAACGAGAACAGTTGCCTGAGGGTGCCACATCCACTGCTAGCAACCTCTTTGAATAGGAACAAAGACCTCACACCCCCTTAGGCACAACGAGTTGAGCAACCTCTGTGAACATACCTCTCTGAATAGGAACAGTCATGCTGCAACAACCTCTCTGAACAGGAACAGTTGTCCCAGGGTGCCATAATCGTTGCCAACAACCTCTCTAAACACGAGAAAAGACCTCGCATCCACTTAGGCATAGCGAGTCTATCTGCTGCAAATCTCATTTCTTCAGTTGCCCCAGGCTGTCATAGTAGCTTCCAGCAACCCCTTCAATGTAGAACCCTTGCACAAAAACCAGGTCATTGCTTTACTCCTCCAACGTTCAGTTGACATTGGTTATGAATCGTTTGGGAGTGAAACCCATCACTGCCATCATTTGCATACAAACATACTACATCTTATATAAGAAATAAGGACTCTTCCACTTCAAAAATCAATGATTGGTGAAGAAAACTTACCTGTTTAGCTCATAAGTATAAGCAAATCACAGTAGATTTTCATGTTCATTGAGTTTTCTTGGTTGTTTTCTTGATACTTGCTCACTTGCTTATCTGTTCATATTATCCTCGAGTTGGCTTGTATTCCAGCATCTTCGTATTCACTACCATGACATTTATTGTGTGAAGCCATGACATGAACGATGCACCTGGAAGCGAAAAAGGTATTGTGGTAGTGAATAGGTGGAATAAGGTTTGGCATGGTGATAGACTAAGGTTCCTGAATAAGAATTCAATCTATGCTCACTTTTATTTAAGTCAATTATTAATGAAATGAAGAACCAAGCCCATTGAATTTATGAAAACAATCCCATTCCTTCTCATTTCGTTGTATGAGGCACTCTTAATCATGTGTTAGTTGCAGGGTGAGAGCTAATCTGCCTACAAAGTGCTTTGGGCAAGCCTCGCTAACCTGAGCAAATGCTGTTGAGCACACGTATGCAAAGCATGTGTCTCAGAAGCTGAAATGGAACTGGAAGGGCTCGGTTCCTTCATTCTGGCACTGAAACTATCCCACGCAATCTCACCATCTTAGGGACTATTTGTTGGCTCCCTGTTAATGGCGGTGTAGAAGGTCAATGCTCCCATGTGTTTTGGTCATGATGAGACTGTGCTTGAAGGATTTATAGATGCAGATATGGCTGGAGATATGGATACCAGAAAGTCCACTACAGGTTATTTGTATACATTTGCAGGCACAACAATATCTTGGGTGTCAAGGCTACAAAGAATAGTAACCCTCTCTACAACAGAAGCATAGTACATAGTTGCAACAGAAGCTTGTAAAGAGATGTTGTGGATGCAGCGATTCCTAGGAGAGTTAGGAATAAAGCAGGCAAGTATGTGTTATACTGTGATAGTCAGAGTGCCATTCACTTGGCAAAAAACCTAGCATTTCATTCAAAAACCAAGCACATTGACTTAAGGTACCATTGGATCTGGCATGTGTTCGAGGAAGAACAATTATCCTTGAAAAAGATCCATACAGATAGGAACCCTGCTGATATGCTCACTAAGATTCTACCACAAAATAAACATAAGTTATGTAGAGGCATGGTAGGACTTGGTGTGCCTTGATGACTCTTATTTGGCTTCAAGTGGGAGAATGTTAAGTGTGAAGCCAAATTCATGCAGGATTCTAGATCCTTCTAGATCATATCTTTCTAGATCTCCAGGATTCTAGATCTTTCTACATCACCATTAGTTTCTAGATCATTCCAGATCTCCATTTGAATCACATACAGGATTCTAGATCCTTCTTTAGCCTCTATAAATTTGTAATTTCTCTGGCCAGGGAATGCAAGCCAAGGCCCAAGCCTGTTGTGTAATGCAAAGTGATTTCTGTTCTCCAGTGATTGTTTTATCTATTCCGTTGTTTCTGACTGAGTAATCTTGTTGTTTCTCCATTTATATGTCTTTGTGAATTATTCTCTGCTTTTGTTGTCTAAGTCTCTGTGTATAAATGTGCTATGTGTTATGTATGCTCTGGTCTAACAAGTGGTATCAAAGTCAGAGGTCTCGAGTTCGAAACACACTGGGCTCGTGTTGGGGGGGGGGGGAGATTGTTGGCTCCTCGTTAATGGCGGTGTAAAAGGTCAATGCTACTGTGTGTTTTGTGGCATGTGCTTAAATCTAGCGACGTGTCTATTTACTAACACCTGCGAGTTTTGGTGTAACGACAATCATGACTCCAACACTATTGGAAATAATCCCAACCACCGTAATGAACACCCTGACAAACAAACTTGTTAGAAGAATTTTTGCAGGTTGTGTCTCTGTTTGAAGATGGAAGGACTGAAGCGAAGCGCGAACCATTCTGAAATGCAATAAGGAATTTAAAGCATTTAATGTATTTTACTAAATATATATGGGCAAGCATTCATTCAGTGACTATTGCCCACACTCCACAAACACCTCCGCATTTCTGATCATAGTCAACAACAGCATCATATTAATTATTTTGCTTTGTCATGAATTAAAATGTAAAATCTATGTTGAGTTAAATATGAATGTAAAATTCATTTTGAAAAGAGACAACGTAAGAGAGTTAAAGAAAAAAGAGTGAGAGTCTTTGAGGAGAAAATGGTGGAGCAAATTTTGGTGGGCGTTTGAAAACAACAGTTACTGTGTTTTACTGTGTGTTATTCCGAGTGAAGTATTTTGTTTTTACTTGGTAAATGAGTTGTAGCCTCATGTGAATGTATTTGCAAGATTTAGAAATCAATTCTAAGTTTTATTTGTGATGCTCCAAGCTTTTACCTTTGTTTTTGCCATAAGTGAATTATGTGCATTTATTAAGTCTCTGCAATAGCTCTGCGAAATCTAGAGTCTTTTGAGGAGAAAATGGTGGAGCAAATTTTGGTGGGTGCATGAAAACAACAGTTACTGTGTTTTACTGTGTGTTATTCTGAGTGAAGTATTTTGTTTTTACTTGGTAAATGAGTTGTAGCCTCATGTGAATGTATTTGCAAGATTTAGAAATAAATCCTAAGTTTTATTTGTGATGCTCCACGCTTTTACCTTTGTTTCTGCCATAAGTGAATTATGTGCATTTATTAAGTCTCTGCAATAGCTCTGCCGAAATCTGCGAAATCTGCAAAATCAGCTTCGGGAATGTCATAGAGCTGCGTGAAATTACCTCCGCAGTGTGTGAAGGTGAGTTGCACGAAAGTAGCTTTGCGAAATATTTTACTCTGTTAATTTTTTCTTCAAGTTTTCTAACATGGTATCGTAGCGGGTTAAATATTGTTAGTGTAAAAACAAGTGTTTTTACTAGCAGTAAGAATTGTTTTGAAGGCAGATTGTTTTTAGCATATTTACTAGTTGGTAGAAAGTTTTTTTACGCTCAGAAATGGCAACATCAAGCACAATCTCTTGACTAATCCTCAAATACCTTAGTTTAATGGCAAAAATTATGATTATTGGACTATTACAATGAAGGCCCTGTTTTCTTCTCAAGATATTTGAGATTTGGTGGAGAATGGTTTTCAAGAACTAGCAGATGCAGCAACATACAATGCCTTATCTCAACAAGAAAGAGATTTGTTAAGGGACAACAGGAAGAAGGATTCAAAATCTCTATTTTATATTTTCCAAGCAGTTCATGAAAGTATTTTCCCAATGGTTGGAGCAGCAGTAAAGTCCAAGGAAGCATGGGACACCCTCTAGATAGCCTACCAAGGCATGGAAAAGTCAAGACAACAAAGCTGCAAATGTTGAGGAGATAGGAGATATTTTAAAACACTATGTATGAAAGGGACTGAGAATATAGACTTGTTTTTTACACATGTAAGTGCGCTGGTTACTCAAATCAGGTCTCATAGTGAGACACTTGAGGAGAAGAATAGTTGAGAAAGTTTTGAGAAGTTTTCCAGCAAGGTTTAAGGCCATTGTTGTGGCCATAGAAGATACAAAGGATCTATTGCAGTTTTCAGTGGATAAGCTTAATGCATCACTGATTTCTCATGAAAATAGACTAAATAGAGTAGCAAGCTCCTCATTGGAGCATGCCTTCAAGACACAAGTATCATTTGTTCAAGGTCGAGGCAGAGGAAGATCATATGTTAGAGGAAGAGGAAGAAGCCCACATAGAGGTGGAAGAAGCAGCCCTTTAAGCTCAAGTGGAAGAGGCATTAATCAAAATCGAGTCAAGGCCCAAGCGAAAATCAAGCACAAGGTCAGAGGTATGATAAATCTCAAGTCCAATGTCATTACTGTAAGAATTATGGTCATTATGCAAATGAATGTAGAAAGAAGCAGTATGACATTAGTAACAAACCAAGTTTAAATTTCACAAGAGAAAATTAGAGCCACGATAGCATTTTTAGCTTGTAATGTAGCACAAGAAAAACAGAGTGATATATGGTATCTAGATTCAGGGTGTAGCAACCACATGTCAGGAAACATAGAAATGTTTTCTAATCTCGACGAGAGTGTGAAATCTGAAGTTACATTAGGGATTGATAGCAAAGTCTCTATCATGGGAAAAGGAAGAGTTAATATCCTAACAAAGAAGGGGGAGAAGAAGTACATCTCAGATGTTTACTTTCTCCCCAGTTTGAAACATAACCTCATAAGCTTTGGATAGCTCATGCAAAAGGGCTACAATGTCCTTTTCAAGAATGATGTATGCACAATTTTGGATAGGCCTCCAAGTAGACAGCTGATTGCAAAGGTTCACATGACAAACAATATAATGTTTCCCTTCAAATTAAAATCATATTTGGATAAATAAGGTGCACAAGCACAACTATCTATGAACTCACAAGAAGCTGCGCGAAAAGAGGCAGTTGTCATACAAGTAATCCTTCAAGCAGAGGTAAAAGATGAACACTGCTTATGGCATTTGAGATTTGGACATATCAACTTTGGAGATTTGAACTTGCTGCATAGGAAAGGCATGGTGAAGGGTTTACCACTCATAGAAAAACTAGATAACATATGTGAAGGATGTATCTTGGGCAAGAAACATAGAGAGACATTTTCAGCAGGAAATTCAGTAAGGGCAAAGGCACCTTTGGAGATTGTCCACTCATATTTATGTGGACCAATGTAGACACCATCAATTGGTTGCAGTCACTATGTATTGACCTTCATAGATGACTACACAAGGAAGACACGGGTCTTTCTCCTAAAACAGAAAAGTGAAGTGTTTGAGCACATTCGCCAATACAAGGCTCTTGTTGAGAAGCAAAGTGGACACTACATCAAAGTCTTCAGGACTGATAGAGGTGACGAATATATCTCAAATGATTTCCTTCGATTTTGCAGGGAGTACGGAATTCATAAGAGATTTACAACAAGGTATACACCTCAGAAAAATGGTGCGGCAGAAAGGAAGAATAGGACCATTATGGATATGGCAAAGAGTATGTTGAAGGCAAAGCATTTTCCAAATGACTATTAGGCTGAATTTGTTGCTTGTGCATCATATATCTTAAATAGATGTCCAACCAAAATCATCCAGAACATTGTTCCTGAAGAGGCATGGAGTGGAAGAAAGCATAGAGTCACTCACATGAGAGTTTTTGGATGCGTGGCACATGCACATGTCCTAGATGAATTGAGGAAGAAGTTGGACAACAAGGGGGAGAAATTTATATTTGTTGGATATAGTGATGAATCCAAGGTATACAAGCTCTACAATCCATCAACCAAGAAGGTCATAATTAGCAGAGATGTGCAGTTCATAGAAGAGGAAGCATGGGATGGAAGTTTAGAAAAGACAATCAATGTCAAAGCATGTATACCACATGAGGACAAAGAGAAATTAACAACAACAAGTAATTCCTCAATAGTGACTCCCTCTACTCCTATTCAAGTGCAACAAAGTAGGAAGCAAGCAACACCACCAACAAATAATAGGACATTTTCACGCAGCCAAGCAATTTCTTCTCCAAGCACATTGCAAAGTGAAACACCAAGTGACATGTCAAGCCCATCTTCAGCAAGCACAAGAAGACCAAAATTTAGAAATTTAAATGAAATTTATGAGCAAGATGAAATTGATAGTAGCGTTGGTCTGAATTCCTTATTTGCCTTGTTTTGTCATGTGGATGACCCAATCCATTTTGAATATGCAGTCAAATAAGAAAAGTGGGTTGCGGCAATGGAGAAAGAAATAGAAGCAATAGAAAGGAATGACACATGGGAGTTAGTGAACCTTCCGAAAGGAAAACATGTCATTGGAACGAAGTGGGTCTATAAGACCAAAAGCAACATTGAGGGAAAGATTGAAAGGCACAAAGCGAGGCTAGTTGTCAAAGGATACAAGAAGCAACATGGAAGAGATTACGTGGAGACGTTCACGCCATTCACGTGGATGGAGATAGTGCGTGCAGTTGTGGTGATTGCCGCACAACACAAATGGAGAGTGTATCAAATGGACATAAAATCAATGTTCATGAATGGAGTGCTGAAAGAGGAAGTTTATGTTGTGCAACCACCTGGTTATGAGGTAGAACGCCAAGAAGACAAAGTATATCGGTTCAGGAAAGCTCTTTATGGGTTGAAGCAAGCACCACGTACACGGTACAAAATGATAGATGCCTACTTGTTGGACAATGGTTTCGACAAATGTGATGGTGAGCCTACTCTCTACATCAAAGAGAGCGAAGGTAAGATTCTCATTGTCGTCTTATATGTAGATGATTTGATTTTTACAGGTAGTGATGATTTCCTCATCGTTGATTTCAAACAAGTCATGAAGAGTGAAATTGAAATCACTGACCTGGGATTGTTAAGATATATTTTGGGCATAGAAGTGAAGCAAATAGAAAAATGCATTTTTATCTCTCAAGCGAAGTATGTGGTAGACATTTTGGAGAGGTTTAAAATGCAGAACAACAATTCCACACCAACTCCAACTGTCATGGGGTTGAAGTTGAGCAAAGAAGATTGTAGCAACAATGTTAATCTGACATTATACAAAAGCATGATAGGCAACTTGATGTATTTGACTGCCACTAGGCCAGATATAATGTATGTAATAAGTTTGGTGTCAAGGTTCATGGAGACACCCAAGGAGACACATTGGCAAGCAGCGAAAATGATTCTAAGGTATGCCAATGGGACAAAATAGTATGGAATTTTGCACACAACAACAAGCGATTTCAGGCTGCTTGGTTACACTGACATTGATTGAGAAGGAAGTGTCGATGACAGAAAGAGCACGCCAGGATATGTTTTTCATTTGGGTTCCGGAGCCATTTCATGGGCCTCCAAGAAGGAACCAATAGTGTCATTGTCAACAACAGAAGCTGAATATTTCGCAGCAGCAACAACAACAACATGTCAGGCAGTTTGGATGAGAATGATGTTGAGGGATCTTCCTCATGACCAAGAGGGAGTGACAACTATTTTCTGTGACAACACCTCAGCAATTGCATTGTCAAAGAATTCTGTCTTTCACAAAAGGACCAAGCATATTGATGCTAAATATAATTTTATTAGAGAATTGATTAACAAGGATGAAATTGTGTTCCACCACTGCAGGGCACAGGATCAATTTGCTGATATCTTCACAAAGCCATTGGCAAGTGAAATTTTTGTTTATCTCATAAACTGTTTGGGAATTGTCAATAGCGGCAATTGTGATTAAGGGGGAGTGTTAGAAATAATAATCCCAACCACTGTAACAAACACCCTGACATCCATACTTGTCAGAAGCATTTTTGCAGGTTGCATCTCTTTTTGAAGATGAAAGAACTGAAGCCAAGCATGAAACATTCCAAAACGAAACAAGAAATTTAAATCATTTAATATATTTTTCTAAATAGATATGGGAAAACATTCATTCAGCGACTATTTCCCACACTCCACAAATACCTGCGGGATTTTGATCACACTCAACAACAACTTCATATTAATTATTTTTCAATGTCATGAACTAAATGTAAAATCATATGTTGAGTTAAATATGAATGTAAAAGTCATTCTGAAAAGAGACAAAGTAAGAGAGTTAAAGAAAAAAGAGCGAGAGTCTTTAAGGAGAAAATGGTGGAGAAACTTTTGGTGGGTCACTGTGTTATTCTGCGTGAAGTATTTTGTTTTTACTTTGTAAATGAGCTGCAGGCTCATGTGAATGTATTTGCAAGATTTAGAAATCAATCCTAAGTTTTATGTGTGATGCTCCAAGCTTTTACCTTTGTTTTTGCCATAAATGAATTATGTATATTTATTAAGTCTCTACAATAGCTCCACAAAATCCAAAGCCGCAAAATCAGCTTTGCGAATGTCATAGAGATGAGTAAAATTACCTTTGTGGAATTACCTCCGCGGTGCGTGAAGGTGATCTGCGCGAAAATAGCTTCACAAAATATTTTACTTTGCCTCTCCATGCAAATTTTCCTTGAAGTTTTCTAACAAGGATAGATGGGGAAGGTTGGAACAACATCCCTCTGGGAAATTCTCTTGGATGATAGGCTGGTTTAGACGCCAACCTCATGGATAAACTCTTGTTTCTAAATAGGCGAAACCTCACTTTTAATAGATGAGGTAAAGACAACACCTTTCTAGCTAAAGTTGGAGCATAGAGAAGCTAGATATTTAGGATGGACGCATGGCGTGCTGATAATAGAATGCTCAAGCACTTGCCTTTCATTCGAGGTCCTAGGTCCCATGCATGTACCATCAACGTTTTGAAGTTTGAATTAAAATAAAAGAATAAAAAAAATGTGTGCATGTGCTACACATGGCTAAACATAAATTTGCAAAATTTATTCACTGGAACAACCCATAAGTTACTAAAATTGGCTTGGACAAGGTAAACTTCTAGTGTTTTGGTGTTGGTTTAATAGTGTAAACCACTAGTTTCTACTACTGGTTTGATAGGGTAAGTCACTAGTTTCTAAAGTACAAGAGATGTCATTCTTACTTGCAAGTCGTCCAAAATGACTGGATAATTCAGTGTATGGGTATTTTCTAGTTATAATGTGTGACTTTCATAATTACTTGAAGCATTCTAGTCTATTACTTGTTGAATTATTTAGTACATCTCTGTTTAGTTATGGTTTACTTTACAATGCTATTTGTGTTTTTGATGGGATTTTCCCCATTTTTATAATGTCTAGAATAAGTGCCCGATAACCCACCCCCAGTTTTATGACATTACACCATAGTTTCCGTCTCCCCACCTTTATGGATAAATAATTTTTATTTTATGGCAACTGTGTTTGTGAAATCTTACTACTCAATTAAGTCTAACGTTCAAAATTGAAATAAATCCTCATTTATATTTTCAACTTGTATGACAAACATATGGCAGATCAATCCAAAATCCAATTTGATGGGACTTTTTAAATGGCGCAATCTGAATCAAGAGGGATGGATCTAAAAGCAACGAATCTCTGAAGAAGTTCCTTTGTTGTTGGTGTGGTAAAACGAAACAGAGTTTGTGAACTCCTGGGTCCATACCTTTTCAATATCCACCTTCTTTGGAGAGTGCACTTTGGCCTGTTGTTGTCTACAGTTCTTCATCTAGTAGTTTGTTTTTCTTGTGGGTCATTGCATGTTAACGCGTTTGTGTTTGGCAATGTAACGTTGGAGGGGCATAACAAATATTATACATCTAAATCATGTAAGAATTCAGTTTACAGGAAAATAAGCACACATGAAAGCACACACAGGAATTTGCATGTCCTGAACTGTAGTGGTCCTTTTATCAGATTCCAAAACTAACTAGAATCAATGCCCAACTTCACATCAATGGATGATAGAAGAAAGGGACATGAGTACATACATCTCCTGAAGAAAAGGAATTATACAAACAAAATGGATACGTGCATCTCATCTTGGGACATTCTTTCCAAGCGTACGACATCTTCGACCTATTTATAATTTTTAAATTCCAAACTTGATTTTTATAAATTGGAATGAACAATCAACAAAAGGATTAATCAAATGTTCAATTGAAATGGACGACCTATTTATAATTTTAAAATTCCAAATCCGATTTTTATAAATTGGAATAAAAAATCAACAAAAGGATCAATGAAATGGTCAATTGAAATGGACATATAAACCTTACACGTTCCATACGCGAGGGGGGGAAATGTTTCGTAATTGAGGATCACAAAGGTTTCAGAATTTTGATAACCCTCAGCCACATTAGTAGGGGAGAGTGATGGGAGGACACAAGTTGTATAATGCTAGCCATGGTAATGCGTGGTGTATTGAAATGATCCATCACTCATACATTCAGGAAATAAACAATCCATTGCCCAAAAATGAGACACTATGGATTAATTAATTAAAAATTAATACTAAATGAAATGTAACATGCCAGATGAAACGAGAGGGTGAGATCAAAACACTTGGACAAGTTTATATAATGAAGAATATTCTGTGAAGATAGAAATCTTGTCCATTTAAAAAAAAAATAAAAAATCTCGCAAGCACAAATCCACAAGTTGAAATAGGTATGCCTATTGGTGTAGATATAACTTTAGGTGTTTTAGCTAGCTTCTATAACATTTATTTTTATATAATTTTTGTAACATATATATTGATAAGTTAGAAGGGTGTTTGTAAGATGTAGGTTGTGTTGGCCTAGCCAGCTAATATGGCCAATAACTATTCTCCTTTCTTTTGGCAAGGAACCATTATGATCATAGAAAGAAACTCATAATACTCCAAAATTTATGCTCCAATATGGATATAGTGTAAATACTAACAAAACTAATGTCATTATAATTAATTAAAAACACACACATGCTACGTTGAATTATGACAACAACTCCTTGGAGGAAGTACCTTCATACAAATATTTGGGAACTCACATCCATCATAAGCTCAATTGGAACTATAGCATTGGAAACATGATAAATAGAGGTTGAACAACTTACTATGAACTTGAAAACAATTGTAAGTCAACAGATCTTTGGATTTGGGATTAAAAAAGCTCTTATTTGAGATTCTCATCACTCTTTATATTTTATATGGATGTGAGGATTGTGGTTGTGTATATCCAGAGAGACATGGAGGAAGATTAATGAAACCCATGAGTAGTTTATAACCTACAATATCAAGACTAAAGGAAATGTTTCCTAGCATATCCCCTTGATTGAAGAAAGCCTTTCCTGCATTGAAAACATGGCTATAATAATGTATGTCATGTAAAAGAAGAAGTTATACAACATGGTTTCCAAGAGATTTCCTAATATTTCCTTTAACTCTAGCTAAAACCCTACCTTTAACTCAAGTGAGGGTGGCATAAGGTTTCACAGTCTTGGCTAGACCATTGGGAAATAAAGGAGAAGATAATCTTGTAGATTTTGAATAAGTTTAAATATATTATTACTTCCAAATTTAAGGAGAAATATGGGGAAATAAAATCACTATGATATTATAAGAATCTAATCAACTCCATTCTCAATAACAAAAGTTATATCTACGTCTTGACTAGTGTTAAGAAGAAAATGAACATTACCAAGATTAAAACGAATTATCATGAGATTTATAGGGAAACTAGGCCTTGCTCAATTCCCAAAATTCCATGGAATGAAATGGTTTGTCACTTTTGTGATTCAAGGAGGGTTGAATATGAAAATAATTTTTTCTTAAATTGTCCATCTTGTAGTCACATTCATTCTCATTTTCAAAATATTTGTCACACTACCAACCTTCTTGACTTTTTAACTTAGTAAAACTATGACAATTTGGTAGTTCTTCTATTACTTCTTTTTGAGCATATAAATATGCTAAAGACTTCTAATGAATATCTTACCTTCTTAAGGTTTGGTAGATTATATAAGGTAGGAAAATATTGTCCATCATGCACTAAGCTAATGATTATATTAGTGCATGGTACTTTTGTAAGATAATATATGAAATGAGAATATACATGATATTGATGGTATAGTATGACATATATAATCTACCATGAATGTTATCATATAGTTTGTGAACAATTTGACAATCTAATTATGTTTATAATTTATTCACACATTTAGTGAACATTAATGAAACATTTCTCCATGCTCGAGATGATTTGAATTTCATTTTTTTCTGCATCCCCATGTCTAATTAAAACTCAAATTTCATGCTTTGATGCATTGACTTGAATTTTTAGGTGTTCCAATTTCAAACATTCACTTCACAAAACTTTTATACATGATCTACCACTAGATTTTACCTCTCAATTTTAATCAAGTGGTTAATTCTTTGAAACCTTAGTTTGTCTATGAAAAAAATTAAATATCTTATGGAAGATATGATATAAAGTCACCTCGATATAAAAGCTGGAAAGACCCATTTCTTGTGTATTATCAATAATTCCTTTCTTACTTGGATGTTTCTTGTTGCCAGGTTATTTAAGCTTCCTTTGGTTGCATTTCTAGATGAATCTTTGGGATCCAATTCTAATGCCACTACAATTCTATATGTGTACGCTACAGTAATTCATGGCTTTGCTACCAAGATAACAAACATTGAAGATAAAGCTATGGAGAATACATATGGATGCTTGGTTGTATTTCAAAACTCCTTTTATCAACACCTTACTACTAGAACCCCTGAATTTCTAGGATTGAGCTCTAATCATGGGCTATGGCCATTGTCACATTGTGTTGATGATATTATCAAAGGCATCCTTGATATATGAATGTGGCTAGAAGGTAGAGGCATCGATTGTCAAGGCCTTACCTAGGCTCCTACAAGATGGAAGGGAGAACATGAAGTGGATGTTGAGTTCAATGCTTCCCACCTGAAAAAAAAAACTCATTGGAGTTCTCTGCTTTTTAAAAGGATATGAAGGAATGTATGGTCATGTCAATGAAAAAGGAGTCATGGATATCCTTGAGATGTTGATGGCCATGGTATGTATACTTATTCTAATGTAGATGTGTCAAAATTTTCTACGTCATGTCTTCTTGGCTTCCCCTCAAGGACAACTAAAGGCATTTCTACCAAAGCTAGATTTGTAATGTATAAAGTTTGTTGGCTAGAAGAGTGCATCTAATCTTATTTTATTACTAGGATTGAGGTGCATGCTTCTCATGAAATGGACTTTCTATCCTTATCCATCATTGATGATTTCATTCTTCCCTACAATAAAATTCTATAGTGATTGGAGTTCTCGCTACCATTGAGAATGGTCTTGTGTCATGCATAGTTGGTAATGCATTTCCAATTCCCTCTGTGATTTTCAACATGGTGGCATGGATAACCATTGTAGTCCCCAACATTATCAACCATGAATTATCGGCTCCCGTGGTGCTTGGGAATGACAAAAACTATATATGCTCCTCCATGTACAAAGGTAACAATACTGCAAATATGTTCCTTGAACAAGCCTTGATTCTAATATGGTTAATGGAAATATTGTGATTTGTGATCTTGGAGAGGGAGAGGGAAAGAAATATATGGGATTGGCTGTGTGACAAGCAGGCGGTGCCAAAGTGATTGTCACTATCCGATTTGTTAATGGGGAGAAATTGTGGACAAATTATCATTTCTTACCTGCAACAAGTGTTGATTTCAAAGTTTGGGGTAGATATTAAAGCTTATATCAATAGGACCAAACACCTATTGACCAAAAAATTATCAACTGAGTGTAGGTCATGTGGTAGGAATAGTTTGTTGTCTTCCTCCCCACTCATGTTATGAAATGTTTGTCTATAAGTCAATTATCTACCTCGATTTCGCTCGAATAATGTAACACCCCTATATTTCTACTTTTTAATATCTACTATTTTTAGGCATGGGCCTATTATTGGATTCAACGGTTATGGAAGCCATGTTTAGAACACAACAGTTTCACTGGGGAAGAAATACCATACCATGTGCATTCATATTGGGGGATACATATTAGTGAAAGAATGGCATAATATATTGAGCATATAATAGGGGGTAAAAGGTTTTTATATTGGAAGGTATAAAAATGGAGGTCAAAGTTAATTAAAAAATATAAATGGATATAGAAAATGTTAATGAAAAAATGGATACCCACAATATCTAGTGAAAGTAGGGGCTTTTTAAATTGAGAAGGTGTATTGGGTTTGTATTGGTGTGAAATAAATAATGTGATTTTTAGAGTTACTTGCCAATAGGTAGTCAAATTAAGGGTATTGTTTAGTATGCCATGAATGCACATGATATGCAAGAGGTTAATTAATTGAAGCCCCCATGGTTTATAATTCTTCGACAATGTAATTATTTTAATTATTGTTGATATAATAAAAATTTGTGGGTGGTTAAGTCCATGTGATTGACCTTCTTTAAAATATCATAAAAATCTCTATGAGAAGGTAATTAGAAAGAAATTGATTTAACATGATGGGAGAGAAAGATCATTTTAAATCATAGAGTTGGAGAAAATTTTGAAGAAGGAAGGAATAAAGTGTCGCGGGAGAAAAAGCAAGGCTTTAAAGAAAATGTGAAAGAATCTTAAAAAAAAATCCTAGGAAAAAAGACTGGTAGGCCTCAAAGAAGGATGCTGCTCAAAGAAGGATGCTGCTAAAACTCTGCTAAGAATTAAATTATAAAAGGAAACCATATATGAATCAAATGGGTTGTTTATTCTTGCAGCAAGAATATCTTAGCGGGAAAGGCAACTCATGGTCGGAAGGAACGTGCTTTGTTCCTGATTGTTTTCCAAGTAGTGACTACGGTTAGATTCTTGCTTATATTATTTTATTAGATTCTTGCTTATATTATTTTATTGATGTTGAACGATAAAAGTTATGTACGTTGTAGTTTAATGATAAAAATGCATGCCTTAAACATACATATATGTTCAACTTTGCATGTCCAGTATAAAGTTTCTCTATTCTTCTCATGTTAACTATATGTAGGTTTCCTTATGCATACATGGAAAGTGGAGCATATAATAATTAATTAGAATACAAAACTTCTTTATGCATACAAGAAAGAGATTATGCAAATGCAAATATTGGAGTCTTGTATGAACAACTATGCATAACAAATCATTTTATATTCATAAAATAGATTCGTGAATTTAATATTGCATACATAGTTATAAGAATTCGAGAAGAGTATATGGCAAATGCACGTTCAAGTTTTTTTATATTTAATGTATATTTGTGTTGATAAGATTAGATTTTCATGCCTAGTTGCATATACTTTTGTAACATTGTTCCTCGATATTAACTTCTATGCGTGTGGGTGAAGTATTTGCATTTAGGAAAAGTTATCGAAACAAGATTTTTATGTCTATTTATGTGTAACAGATAGGACAAATTTATGTTACCCCTGCAAGTATACAGAATGTTGCACATGGTTCACTTATTCGTTAGTCAAGCTAGTTGACATAACTATTGGGGACAAATTTATGTTACCCCTGCAAGTATACAGAATGTTGCACATGGTTCACTTATTCGTTAGTCAAGCTAGTTGACATAACTATTGGGGGCGATTGGTTTCACAACTACCAGTAAGACGTTATAATAGTAATAAATTACACATGAATGGATGATTCCTTCAAATTAGATAAGATAGATAAATTTAAAGCTATCAAGCTTAATGGTTTAGACAATAACCATAAGGAATTATGTTATAAGGGATGTATACATTAAATAAATGAAACTAGTCTTTTATAGAAGTCCAGCTGATATAAAAATGGCTGGGGCTTACGCACTGCACTCACTAAATTCCACACTATGTCTAAGTCGATATCGGTTGGATAAGAATTTACATGGTAGAGTCATAACAGAAACAAGGATGTTTCCCTTGCGATAAAATAAATAATCACGCAAGATAGATTAAGTCAAAGAATGTTGAAGAATCTGAATGAGATGAAAATAAATTATAATTTACAAAACAAGATTTACACTCATATATTGATAATCGAGCTTAGACTCAGGTTTGTAGAGATAAAGATTGAAGCCTATGCAATATCATAAAATCTAGAGGGAGAATAGCCTTATCGGACAAGTTCTGAATTCAAGTACCAACACAAGAAGTCTAATTCGAAGTTAACCTAAAGAAGCCAGATTATTTAAATGAGAGCAATGTAAATAAAAACTAGTATAATCTAATTCATGGCAGAAGTCTATATAACAATACTACACATATATTTCTCTAGCGCATGAACACACATACATATAGATGAATTGAAAATAATACAGGAAGTATCCATGGACATTGCCCGACATAGAAACAATAGATAAATCTAACCACCATATAAATGTTGAATCTGAGTTCTCAAATATGGTGAAACAGAAAATAAAATGTATAACCATAACTGCAAATTCTACATAATAATTCCATGCAGGTTGAAGACATAACCTTAAGCATTCGAAGGGATAATTATGATAATTAGATACACATAATTCACATGCAAAACACAAAAACCATGCCATGAAATAACTTTCTATATGTCAGAGTTAACACAACAGAATTTAAAACACAAATAAGACACACATCATTCAACCATGAAAAAAACAGAGATTTTAACGTGGTTCACCCAACCAATCTGGGCTACATCCACCAAACAGAGGCATCGACAATCTTATTATTCAACAAGAGATTACAATAACATAATTCCTCACAAACTCTCAGCTTAAACATCCTCTACGGGCTTACATTTTATAGCTGGGAGTAGAAAACTGAATCATAAATTCTCTCACAACAAATATAGGAAGCAATAACTCCTCCTCACGAATAACTGGAGTTAACTTAGCAACAAATCCTACTGTTGTCACATTCATGATATTTTTTCCAAAATTAATTAACAGAAAAATCTCAACAATCTCCACCTTGACAACAATTAGCCTGATACCCTGTTCCTTTATTATTTTATCTT
>APFE030430386.1:36658-56691 GCA_000404065.3 Pinus taeda | reverse complement strand
GGATCAATTTTTATGAGCTAGGTTTCCCTGGCAGCGCTGGATATACATGCGCCTGGCTCGCAGTCCACCGGTTCGCGGCCTGACAGTCCACGGGCACTAGTATTTGCGCAGCAGACTTGGCCTCTCAAGCTCCGATACCAATTGTCAGAGTTAACACAGCAGAATTTAAAACACAAATAAGAAGTAACAAAATGATCCCATGACTTATAGAAGTAACAAAATGATCACATGACTTATAGAAGTAACAAAATGATCCCAAGACTTATAGAAGTAACAAAATAATCCCATGACTCGGGCAACGAGCATAATAAAGTTATAGAAGTAACAAAATGATCCCAAGACTTATAGTGATAATGGAGAAGAACACGTTGATGCTAAAACAAGGGCTACATATCCCTTATAGGGTAATTTGAACAAATTATGAAGAAAATTCGGAACTCTGTTGGAAATCACAATTCAAAACTTGCGGAATATTAGCATTAGGAATGCAGAAGATGAATGGAACCAACCTGTGTCACAGCGAGCGACAATAAATGGTTTGGAGGAAAAGCTAATTTTCAGTAGAACTTCTTCCCTATAATCCAACAAACATACTTGCAAACAGAACAACAATTAGGGTTAGAAATCCGCATTGGTAGATTAGGAAATCTACAAAGTGCGAGTAGAATGAGAACAGTGGGATATACATGTCGCAAGACAGATGAACAATGCTCCAATCCTGTGTACAATAGAGCATAAGAACTTTAATAGAGTCATTACTCAAAAGAAAGAGGTAGATTAAGAAAACTTAGAAATTCTAATTGCAACATTTTCTCAGGTAGTACATTAAAAAAAGGAAAAAACCCCAGGTACTATATTAAAATCCCATATGGCAAGGAAGAACAAGAGAATAAATTTACATAGTGAACTGGTCGTAGTCACATGTGGGTTGAACCCATAAAACCCTAAAGCTCTATATGGAGGGTATCCGCCGATCAGTCATGCCAAACTCTCTTCTTACTTGCATCCACATTGAATCCATACTTCAAGCAAACCCTCACCAGGAATACGAAATAAAGTCAAAGGTGGTAAAATTAAAGTTAGGGTTTATAAACCAGTGATTCAATAAACTGGAACAATGTTATCATAGGGGCCAAAACAATTCTAAGAGATTACCTTTGTGGTGGCTAGGGGAAAATCCCCAAATTCGAACTTGAACCCTCAATCCACTAGTCGAGGTGTATTTCCTTTCTAGATTCCACCATGCGACTAATAACCCAACTCAAAACCTACAATACACGAAACAGAGGTTAAACTTGGGCATATGAGGAACTAAATGGGAAAAGAAATGAAAATCATGCACATGAGAAATGCCCATTTATATTTATGTAAGTCAGTCTTTCTTTTCCATGTAGATGACGAGCATTATGCTAGAAAAGCTATAGGTGTAGGGAGGGCCAAATGCCCATTGCGAATTGAAACATATGCAAAGATACCTTCAAAACCCAGGGAAACACTTTGTGGAATGACAAAAGCGGAAAAGGGGTCCAATGAACTAAGTGATACAAGGGCACAGTGTTAGGGTTTTCCCATTCAAACCACAACAATTGGATGAAACCAAATTAATCTCCACAGTTGAAAATTACTAAGTACCAGGGTCACATGAAAATCACATGGACCATAGGCGTGTGGCCAATCTAGAATCACCCTGTGTAGTCATATTCCAACAATAAAACCCTAGAAAAGTTCCCTTAATCCCACAAGGGCACTATTTCATAAGAGTTCAAATAATAAAAGATTATGGAGCAAATTAACGGCATAGATTCGAATGAATCATCAAATCTAGACTCAAAACTATTATATCATGTGTGCTTGAGACATAAGTAAGGTGTAATTTATGTGTGCATGAGTTATCAACCTCATAGTGATGCTTTGGTTATTATGAAATAAAATATCGACCTCATAGGCTTTGGTTATTATAAAATATCGACCTCATAGGCTTTGGTTATTATGAAATAAAAGAAAATATCGACCTCATAGTTTCATATCGACCTCATAGGCTTTGGTTATTATAAAATATCGAACTCATAGGCTTTGGTTATTATAAAATAAAATAAAATATCGACCTCATAGGCTTTGGTTATTATGAAATAAAATATCGACCTCATAGTGATGCTTTGGTTATTATGAAATAAAATTTCAATACACACCAACTTGATACAATGAAAATGATGTTGGGTTATAATAAATTTCTATACACACCATATACACACCAACTTGATACAATGAAAATGATGCTGGGTTATAATAAATTTCTATACACACCATATACACACCAACTTGGTACACTGAAAAATGATGCTGGGTTATAATAAAAGATGATACACACGAAGTTGATACAATGAAAAAAAAAAAGAAAAAAAAAGATGCTTGGTTATAATAAAGATGCTTGGTTATAGTGATGCTTTGGTTATTATGAAATAAAATTTCTATACAGACCAACTTGATACAATGAAAATGATGCTGGGTTATAATAAAAGATGATACACACCAATAACCAAATAAGATTTCTATAGACACCAACTTGATACAATGAAAATGATGTTGGGTTATAATAAAAGATGATACACACCAAGTTGATAAAATGAAAAAAAAATGCTTGGTTGCAATAAAGATGCTTGGTTGGGTTATAGTAAAAGATGATACACACCAATAACCAAATAAAATTTCTATACACACCAACTTGATACAATGAAAATGATGCTGGATTATAATAAAAGATGATACACACCAAGTTGATACAATGAAAAAAAAGATGCTTGGTTATAATAAAGATGCTTGGTTATAATAAAAGATGATGCTTGGTTTTGATACTTTGATACACACAAAGTTGATACAATGAAAAAAAATGATGCTTGGTTATAATAAAAGATGATGCTTGGTTATAATATAAACCAAGTTGATACAATGAAAACCAAATTGGTACAATAAAAAAAAATGATGCTTGGTTATAATAAAAGATGATGCTTGGTTATAATATAAAAAAGATGATGATGGTTTGGTTATTATGGAATAAAATTTCTATAGACGCCAAGTTGATACAATGATGAAAAAAAGATGATGCTTGGTTATAATATAAAAAAGATGGTGATGCTTTAGTTATTATGGAATAAAATTTCTATACACACGAAGTTATACAATGAAAAAAAGATGATGCTTGGTTATTATGGAATAAATTTTCTATACATACCAAGTTGATAGAATGAAAAAAGGATTAGTTTTGGTTATTATGGAATAAAAAAAGATAATATAAAAAAGATGATGCTTTGGTTATTATGGAATAAAATTTCAATACACTCCAGGTTGATACAATGAAAAAAAAGATAATATATAAAGTAATCTTAAAAAGATAATAAAAAAAGATAATATATAAAGTAATGTTAAAAGGATAATATAAAAAAGATGATGTTTTGGTTATTATGGAATAAAATTTCTATACACACTAGGTTGATACAATGAAAAAAAGATAATATATAAAGTAATGTTGCAAATGAAACACCATATTTTGTATCAAAGAAATGTAATGCTGCAAATGAAACACCATATTTTGTATCAAAGAAATGGCTTATGTAAGTCAAGATGGAAAATTTCCATCTTTCATCTATTAAGGTTGTATCAAAGAAATGTAATGTTGCAAATGAAACACCATATTTTGTATCAAAGAAATGGCTTATGTAAGTCAATATGGAAAATTTCCATCTTTCATCTATTAAGGCCACATGCATGCTTAAGATAGAACAATACTCATGAAAAATGAAACACCATATTTTGTATCAAAGAAATGGCTTATGTAAGTCAAGATGGAAAATTTCCATCTTTCATCTATTAAGGCCACATGCATGCTTAAGATAGAACAATACTCATGAAAAATGATACCAGAAACTTTTCCATCTTTCATTTATTAAGGCCACATGCATGCTTAAGACATAACAATAATCATGAAAAATGCTACCAGAAACTAGATATAACATGAAGAAAATAAAAATTGGGGTGGAAGCTGGGTATGTGACAAATAACAGGTAGATGTTGTTCATGGACATAACTAGTACTAGATTGGTACAGTGAACCACCTAAAATAAGAGGACCAAAAACACCATGGAAACCATTAAAGCATAGCGAATGACTATGATAAGTAAAGCATGAGCTCCAGTCATAACCAACTTCTCCTCGATTAAATTCACTTGTTGTGAATATCCTTAAACTGAACCTGCTTGCTCCAAGATTCAATGTATTGGCATCCTCGAGTGGGAATGTTAGCCCAACCCACTTGACCTTGAATAAGAGTAGAATAAATTACAACATGATCTTTGGGACTTCTATGGCATGCCCTCATGTAATAGGCATGGACACACTTGTTCTGAAATTTGACTTTGATGCTTGTTGTTATAAAATTAGCTTTGATGACATCTTCCATGTTGTTTGATAATTCTAAATGTCTTGTACATAAATATGTCACCAGGCTACATGAAAATGCCTTTGCTATAGGTGTTGGTAATGTGAATCCTAATGATTCCTTCAATCCTAGTATTCTTTTTGATGTTGAATTTGATAACTACATTAACGTTTTGTGTATCCTTAATTACAGTAGAAGCCAAATTCATATTCTCCCAAGGAAGGAAATCTCATGTACCAATCTACAGTCATAACAACCAGGAGATATGAACTGCCCCTCAATTCCCATGGTATTTAACCCATTAAATTTAGTTTATGCTACGAGGAGAATTGTGACAAACATTAGGGATCCCCCTATGTGGATGAAGAAACATTGGAAAACTCTACTAGCATAGATATAATCATGGAGGTGAGGACTATCATCTTCAAAAAGAAAAAAGGAAAAGTAACATCTCACAATCAATCTAACAAACACAAAGAATTCATAAAAATTAATAGCCATAGCCTGGCAATGAACAAGGGTTTGATATTCTTGTCCATGATTCTATTGGTTTCCTACACCTATAGTAGAAGACATAAGTGGAGTCATAAAATATCGAGAGAGAGAGAGATAAATCTCTTTTTCATGGTCTTAGAGTAGTGATGGTGATTCATTGTGTAGGCCGATAATCCACCACCATACATATTTTCTAATGTGGGAACTGCCATAGTGAAACCTAGAAAACCCTTGAACCACTTGTCTAAATTTAGGCATACCGATGGGCTGCCCACATAAGATATCTTTCTACTTGAATATAATGGCAGGGGTTAGGAAGCAAAACGTTTTGGTATGCTCAGATTCATGGTGTTACCAAAGGGTGCGCATGTGATGCAGTATTGTAGGCGATGCAGTCATTAGTCAAGGGTGGTTTTCTTCTGGATTTTTCTTGGTATGAGGTATGACTTTTGAAATGATGAAAAATGGACAGGAATGATATATTTTAATGTCTTATGTTGGTGTTAATGGTTGCTAGTGCTATATTTATCCTACATCTTATGACTAGAGATTTAAGAAAGCCTGGGAAAAATAGAGTTGTATAAGTGGGACATTCTAAACATTTTATGTATGATTATGAGATATGAAGCTTCACAAAAATTTAAAAGAATTTTTTAGTAGTAATCATTGTGAAAAAGGTGAAATACAATCACAGGTCTAGGTCCCTCAAATGAAGAGGTGTTGGTAGGTGGAATATTCGTAGTCTCTGGTGGTGTTAAATCTCGTGTAGGGGGTCATAGGTGTTTATTGTTAAGTGTGTGATCAAGGCATACATAAATGGGACATCCATATTTCAATTATCTATAGTATTTAGAGAGATTCATCCTACCAAAACTATAAAACAATTCTTGGAAGAAAACATCGAAAGTGACAAGATTGAAAAGCATAGGGTTGGTTTCTTCAAATGTAGATGTGCATATAGGTGGATTAAATGCAGTTTGTGGTGGTGCAACATTTGGTCTTGCTGGCTGCAAGTCTTATGTTCTTAGAGAAAGAGCATGTCCATTGTATCTTCGAGTGTATCCAATTGGATAAGTTTTATCTGGTGCATATCATAAGAAAAAAATCATACTAATCAAAATTTCGTCTTCATTGGGTTCCATGGTCTCAGAAAGCTTAAGCCTGATACATACCTCTTGCAGGTTCTATGGATCCTATGTAAAATTAAGAGGGTCGTTGCAGGGTAGATAATTTTGAATTGGTGAATTATGTCCCTTTAAGATTGTTCAGAAGCTTGTCACCATTGTTGGACCTTCATTAGGCAATGACAAGACTAATAACCACTCCTATATCAGGTGAACAATAATATATTTAAGTATGGAGCTAATAGACTTCCCTACATTAGTGCCTTAAGAAAATAAAACGTAAAGGAATATTTGATCATAGACTTGATTCTCTACCCTTCCTATACTCTTCTGAATCTCTCCATCTAATCAATGGAGGTATTTCTAGTTTGTGGAAAGGGCCTATTTATTAGGAAGTTTTATATTTCCAACAAATGGAAATCTCTTAAGGAATGTTGTAGATGAGATCCATTAATACGATCTCCAATCACATATCGAGGGCTACATCTCATTTCCATGATTGGGAAAAGTTTAATTTTAGTAGTGTGGCCGGTGGGGACATTAGACTATATTCCTTTCTAGATTCCCAACTATGTTTATTGACCAACGAATTCTTATACCCCATTTGGTCTTCCCTCATTGTGAGTTTTTGGCGGGTTCTATTGTATTGTTTATAATACACATTCATGGAGGGGCGAGATTGGTTGCATATCCCTCCTTGGATTTCCAACTAAGTCTTTTTTAATGTGATTTCTCAAATTTCATTTGCAGAGCGGCTAGATTGGACGCGAGAACATATTTCTTTTTTGGATTAACTCTCAAATTTTTATTGATCGCGAACTACAAACTCATTTTGGTTTCTACTTATCACATGTTGTTGGCGAGGTTTAAGTATCTCATTTCCATTACTATAGAGGCGCAATATTTTCAAAATAAAACCATTGGGTTTTCAACTTTAGATGTGATCAAGTGGAGGCAATAGATCACCCATACAAATGGATGGACAACAAAATATTTTTAATCATATTCCAAAGGCAAAGTAGCTCAATAATATTACCATTGTAGCTGAAAATAACCTGGTTGACAGAAGTAGAAGGTCAAATCCTCTCCCCAATCTTCCCCCTGGTAATCCTCCTCCTGATATTCTCCCACTGTTGGAGGATGATTTAGGTACATGAAAATATAAGAAGAAGAATAGGAAACCCATTAAGACACAAGAATAAATTCAAAAATTATTTTTTGGGATTGACATCTTCTGGGAAAATGTTGTTAGACTGAAAAAATAGGTATTGGTCAGTCAGTGGGAATTTTCTACATATAATGGGGCGCAGATGAAATAGTGATCCTAGAGGAACCAGTGTTCCCTCTTAGGATATAGACCAAAAAAGTAAGTGTCTTGGTGAATGGTTGGTTTGGATTCTATTTTTTAACGAAAGAGGATGCTAATAAAATTCTGGATTTTCCATGGGTTAAGGGAAATAAGTTCTTAAAATTACAGAAATGGAATGTTGGAATTGATCCAATCATGGAACAAATCAAAAGAAAAATTGTGCGGGAAAATCTCCCCAGGGTTCCTCTCGAACTATGGTCAAAGATTATAATATCAAAGTTCGCTAGTATGATTGGAAAAGTCTATTATGTAGATGAAGGATGCATTGGGTTACAAGATAAAAGGGTGGCCTGGTTCCTAGTTGAGGTGAATATATAAAATGGTATTCCTTAGGCACTTGACTTATTTTTTGGAGCCTACTCAATCAGGAAATAGGTGGAATACTGGGGTATCCCATTTAGATGCAATGGGTGCAAATAAATAGGGCACTTATTGGCCAATTGTCCTCATCGTCTTGAGGGTGGTTCCCCAACCTAAGATTGGAATTTACACTAGAGATAAGCGACTACCACCAAATTGGCATTTGTTGGATGGGATCAATGGGGAATTCTCTTCACAAGCCACCCTTCCTAAATCTCATTAATTTACTAGCCCTCATCTGCTACAGGGCCCTGAACAATCTAATCACATCTTGAACATTCGTATCCCTATTCTGGTCGTCAATGCTCATATCCTTGGTCAAGGTGGGAAATATCATTTTCATCTATCACAAATCCTTAGTCAAGTTGGAAAATTATCTCTCCTTTCCCTCATTAGATTTAGACCCAAATTAGTATCAGTACCTTATTCCCTTTCTGGGGATGCCAACTTGGATCATATTACTGGTGCTTCCTCCTTAGGCCTTGAGCCCCTGTCTCTTAAGAGGACATTCTTTCAAGGAAGGAAGAAAAAGAAATCACATGTTTTAGGGATAAAGGAACTGCTCAGAAGACAAGAAAAAGAAACCAAATATGATATGGTTTCCCTCTACAACACAATTAAACTAGAATTGAATGGCCATTTTTTTGAGAAATTGGAAGAAGCCCTTATCCCTCCTTTAAATATAGGGACTGTGAGGGAAAATTATCAAATGGGGGAACAAGTGATTCTTGGGACCTCAGATTAGTGTTTCTCAGATCTTCTATTTCCTCATGAAAATACTATCCTTTAACATTAGGGATCTGGGATCGCTCCAATCTTCTAGATCGCTATTATGGATTATACATTCTAAGGCTAATGATATTATACTCTTATAGGAGATAATGATTAATAAGGATAAGGCATCTATAATTCTTCTTAAGTTATGCCTACGATGGATTTCTTGTGCTTCCAATACCATTGGAACTTCTGGTGGGCTAGATGCTCCACGCAATCAAAATAAATGCTCTTTTAAATATTACAAGTGAGATGTGGGTATTATATTATCTCAATAGTGTTAGGGATTGAGCCAAAGGATCCAAATTTTGAATGTCTACAGTCCTTATGCAAACAAGAAAAGTTTCTGGGATAAAATTGATGTGAATGGAATTCTAGAAATAAAAAACCTTACTATAGTTGGTGATCTGAAATTAACCTTGTATGCTAGCAAATGTTGGGAACAAAAGGAAAGTTGGAACCTTTGGCCAATTTCTTTAAGGATATCTTTACTAGTAAAATTCTTTTGGACATCATCCCTTTCCCTTTATGCCCGTCATGGATAAATGGTAGGGCTCGAGAAGAGGGCATAGCTAAAAGGCTCGATAGATTCTTCATTCAGTCTTCCTTATCTATGTGGATGGATGCTATGGAAGCTACCACTATATTCTATGAAGCCCCTGACCACCAAGCTATTATGATCCAATGGAAGGGTCTAGAGGGACAAAGTTCTCTTCCATTTAAATTCAATCATCATTGGATCAGTCACCTAAACTTTATGGAGTTGGCCTCTAATTCCTAGTGTCATCCTACCTGCCTTGTTAGCAAATAAAAATTGGAAACATTTTGCTATAAACTCAAGAGACCGAAGGAAAAAGTTTAAGAGTGGATTTTTAAGCATAAGGATGAATAAGTTATGGAACTACGGAAGATAGAGGATCATTTAACCTTCTTTATGGACCCTTCTAATTATGATTTTTCTTTAATGGCCATAAGAATCTCGTGATGGGAAGAACATTATTTTAAAAGTAGAGGAGGAGGAATGAAGAGTTAAGAGTAGGGTTGCTTGTATCAAAGGAGGGGATAAAAATATAAAATTTTTCCATAGGGCTTCCTCTCAGTGAAATGTCGTCAATACAATTTGGAAAATTAGGGATTTTGAGGCCAAATTTCTCACATCACTAAAGGACATGAAAAATGAGGCTTACAAGTTTTTCATTAGTTAGTACAAAATCTGGGGGAGGATACCATCATAGACAAGATCAAGCTGGAAAACCTCTTCCCTAACGCAGTGAATGAAGATGAAATTAGTTTGATGGATAACCTTGTTACTGAGGAGGAGCTCTTACATACACTAAAAGAGATGGCCAAAGATAAATATCAGGTCCTGATGGATGGCCAGTTGAGTTGTATTTATATTTTTCTGACATCACGGGGTCTGAATTGTAGCAACTGGTTGAAGAATCCTAGATTACTAGACAAATATTAGGTGATATCAATGAAACCTTCATTGCTTTAATTCCTAAGAAATATGAATCCATTTGTTTTTCATATTTTAGGCCGATTTCTCTTTCTAACTTTGGTTATAAGGTGATTTCTAAAATTATTGCTAACAGAGTAAATTTTTTTTTATCTTCCCATATATTCCCAAAAAAGATTGGCTTTCTTCCCGACAGGAGAATATAGGATGCAGTTTCCATTGCTAAAGAGTGCATACATTCCATCAAGTCAGGAAAAAAATTGGTTGTATCATGAAAATTTATCTCCTAAGGGCATATGACTGGGTAGATTTGGACTTTCTCTACTTGATCCTTCAAAAAATAAGCTTTTTTTTCATCACCATGTTAAGTGGATAATGGCTTGTGTGACCTCGGTCTCAATGGCGGTTTTAATCAATGGCTTCCCTACTGATTTCTTTAAAATTTCGAGGGGCCTGAGAAAAGGATGTGCTCTATCCCCAATCCTTTTTATTTTGGTTATGGATTCTCCTATCAGAAGTATCAACACAAAAAAATCAAATGGTGTTATCTTTGGATGATGGGTCTCTCCCACATCCTCTATTATAAATCTTGTTTTTGTAGATGATGTCCTTGGTTTTGGAGCTATTAATTACTCGGAATGGGAAGTTGTATATAAGATTCTACATACTTTTAGTGTTGAAAAATGGCAACAAGAAATGCTAAAAATAGAAGTGCTAAAAATAGCAGTTTGAGTACTAGTGCTAGATTGGGAAACAGGGAATGAAAAATGGAAGTGCTAAAAATAACATTCTATTTTTAGCAGTTCAGGATGGATTCCTATTTTAGTTAATCCCTAGACTAAAAATAGGAAGTAAAATTCGAATTTGAACTTAACAGCTGTTTGAAAATAAATTAATTAATTCTCCATGAGTTATTTAGTTGTGAAAAATCAAACATGAAGTCTATGTGAGGAAATGCAACAGTTTCTCTATTAATTGAGGAATTTATCCATTAGTTAAAGAGATAAGGATGAGTTCTAATTTGAGTAGTAATTAGTTGGCTCAGTTAACTGAGTCAAGTCCAATTATAATTGATTTAAACAGTTTGTTAAATTAAGTAAGTTTAGTTAGTTAATGCATGTAGCATATAACTATTGTACTTCAGATAATTGAAGATTCTCTCATGAATAATCATGCATGTTAGTTAGAAAAAGACCCAGTTGAGATCAGAGAAGGGACAATGTACTATAGTTTTGATGAATATTTTTCCTATAAAGGGAAGCTCATCATTGAGAGGATTTATCTCCTTCAGGACTGCGTAGTTGGATCAGAGGTTAGTGAGTGTGTGAAGAGGCCAATTCACACAAGTGGCTGCACTGGACCCCAATCAAAATTGCCCAAAGAAATAGGAGGCTTGGAGGGAAGATTGGACGTTAGATAGAGGCCTTTGACTGTTTATGAGTAGTAGAGGTATTGCAGAGAGAGCAGGATAGCTCTTGAGCTAATTCTTTTTGTAATACTGGCTATATTTCCACTTGTATGATAATACAGAGATGGGGTTTTAGGTTGGTGCTTTCCCCGGGTTATATCTTTTGTGTTATGTGTGATTGATTCCTTCTTATCAATTATATGTGTTCAATTGATGTTTCTCATGTTCGATTAAGCTTCCGCTAAATTGGTTGTCGAAGTAGATCAAGTATTTTGCTTTAGTATATTGCATTATCAAGTGATCTACAGGTGGGAATTTCTACATTTAGAAGAGGCACAAATCTCATTCTTAACAAGGAAAAATATGAACTCATAACTGTTGAGAAGGATGTTGTGACCTGTCTGCAAATAGATTCCCTATTTGGGATCAATTATATCCCTTTATCTTCAGGTTTTAAGTACTTGGGTTGTTTGATTAAACCATGTAAATACCACATCCTAGACTAGGATTGGATGATCCTTAAAATACATAAAAAAAAATCTCTCTATGATCATAGATGATTGTCTCTCGGTGGTAGGGTGATCATGATTAATTTTGTTCTTCAAGGAATATCAATATATTGGATGCATTTATTCCTATTTCTTTCGACGATGACCCATAAAATCAATGTCATCTTCACTAAATTCTTTTGGTTAGGAACAGGTCAAGTTAAAAAATTCCACCTTATCGAGTTAGAATCTCTCTCCCACCCACAAGACTCAGGAGGATGGGGCCTAAGGGATATGAAACCTTTTAATCTGGCCCTTCTATCCTAGGATCTCTGGTGGGATTTTACTACTCAAGGAATATGGAGTGAAATTATCAAAGGTAAATATCTCCATCATAATAGTTTGGAGGATTGGGTTGCTAACGGTGTTCCTTCTAAGCATGGGAAATTTTTGATATGGAGTAGTTTGATTCATGCCAAATGCTGGTTATGTGGTAATATGAGATGGAAAGCATGCAATGGCGATAAAATCTTAATTGGGTTGGATGTAATCAAGGGAATAATGGGTGAGCACATCCTCTCTCCTCAAATTATTACTGCTTTACATCAATTGGGTTTCAACTGCTTAGCATATTAGAAGAATGCACTTCGCCATAAGTGTTATGTTCTTTCTTGGCCCCATTATTTGGATCTAGGACTTAATGCTAAGTTTGAACCTGAATGAGAGTCATATAGACTCAATCTCATTGAGGCTGAAATTGTTTTAAATGAAAGTCCAGATGTTGTGGTGTGGGGATGCCTTATCACATATGGTAATATTACTGTCAAAGAAATTTACTCTTACATTTTAGGTTCTTCTCCTTTAATTCCATATGACAAGTGGACGGTGCCCATGCGGAAATGGAATGCTCCTTTAAAGATTAAGTGCTTCTCTTAGCTGACCCTTTTCAATAAGACATTGACATGGGAGAATCTAATGAAAATGGGTCTATAAGGTTCGGGTTGCTGCCAATTTTTTCATTCGACCTATGAATATATTTTTCATCTATTCCTAGACTACTCCTTCACTCAGGCCATATGAGATCATGTGGCAGAATTTTTGAACCTCAAGATTGATAGGGGTTGGTTATCCATCTTTGACTGCTTAATGTATTGGTCCATGAACCATATACCCTACAGAGTGCTCCCCTTATATGTTATTTGGCGGATATGGAGTTCCAGGAACACCTATGTTTTTTAGAATTGGATCCCTGATTATCATTCTACTAGCATAAAAAATGTCAGTTATTTCCTCAAGATTTCTCCTTGGTCTCCAAGGTCTCCTCGATGATCTTTCTAATTCCAGGAGTTGGGATCCTATCCTTTTGGATTCTTTAATGGGGCCTTTGTTGATGGGATTTGTGGATGTGGGGCCGTCATCAAGATTTATCTTAGCAGGGCATTTTGTTTATTTTGGAATGGTGGTGGTAGAAAAAACTACCAGGAAGAGGTTGTGGTGTTGTGAGATTTAATTCAAAGCATCGTATGGCTAGCCATCAGATCCATCAAGATTTATGATGATTCAATTATTGGCATTGATTGGTAACTAAAGCGGAATTCTCTGGAGGTTCCACTACTTCACCAATGGATGTCACATATTGTCGTTATTCACAATTCCTCCAGTGACATATCTTTTCTTCATGTTTACAGGGAGAAAAATGTGGAAGTGGATGATATGTCTAAGTGCAGGATTACTCTTCCTCCTAGAAGAATGTTTTTTGTGCTTTTTGTTGATTGGTCCATCCCTTAAGCGGGCTCCTTTGAGCTCTGATTTCTTGGTTGTTTGGACTTATGACTGCATTTTTGTATGCGAATTGAGCTTGGCCTTGTTGATACTTGTTCTTTTTCAGTGTTTCCTAGTTCTGCTTGGTCCTCTTTGATGCTACTCTATTTGTTTTTGTTTTTTGTCTTGTTATAAAATGCATCTTCCCTATGACTAGGCACTTTTTCTCCTGTCCGTGATCTATGCAACTTAACTTTTATATAATGAAGAAGCTTTGTTTTTTTCTTCTAAAAATAAAATAAAAAAAGTAGTAGATGATATGTGGTAGAAGATTATCGAATAGGAATTTCTTTCAATCATTGTAATGATGAGCATTCATTTCTTCATATGTGTAGGCTTTTCTTATAAACATAATTTAAAAACTATATTAACATATATAGTTGTAACTAAATTACATATTATTTAACAAAATTAATGTGGAAAAAGATGGAAGTCCGTTATTGATGGTTCCATTAAGCATCATTTCTAAATAATGAATTGAACAATAATCATCGTATCATATTGTTTTTATATTAGCGTACTAATACACGTATCAAATAGTTTAAAGTAAAGGTCTAATAGGTAAATGCATTAAGAGTTTGGTAGTAGTGAAAAATTATTTTTTATAGATGAATGTGGTTATGTAAATGAAACGAGTTTTAAATATTGATACACATCAATCCATAATAAGGATCAAAACACATAATTCACATTTTACATTGTCAAATTTTTTTATTATCTAAATTGTAATTTTATTTTAAATTATTATTACTCATTATAAAAATAATTAATATATGAGTTAAATACACACACTTTTGTAGGAGTGAAAACTTATTTTTATAAATGAATGTAGTTATATAAATGAAATGAATTGTAAATATTGATACACATTAATCCATAATAAGAATCAAAACATGCAATTCACATTTTACATTGTCAAAAAAAAAAACATGAAAATTAACTAAATTGTAATATTTTTTAAATTATTATTACTCATTATAAAAAGAAAGGATTTGTCTTTAGTGTGACTTTCTGGACTTTGCGATGCTGGAATTTGATGGAAAAATTTCAGGTGAAATCTTGATTTGTCTTATTTAAATTGGTTTTTTGACTATATATATGGATTCAACACCTTGAGAAACCCCTAGGGAACTTCAATTGTGCAGGGGTTACCCATTAAGCTTGTGATTTCAATAAATTCCTATCGGATTTGATAAAAATAAGACTAGAAAAACCCACTGGAAAAGCTTCCAAAAAGTCTCACTAAAGACAACTTGTAAAAAGAAATAATATCTGAATTCAGACTTCTGTGATCCATATTGAATAATTAGTAAAAAATCTCAGTTGAAATCACATAGGAGAATTTTTGCCGACGTGTTTCGAACCATTAAGTGTGGTTCATTGTCAGGACAAGATGAAGAGGTAGATCATGGCACAAGCTTAAATATAGAGAAATGTAGAGACTCTTAGTTAAGTTAACGAATATAATAAACAATTAGTTTATGACTAATATTTTTTAAGGTATAACATCAATTATTAGGATCAAAATATATTAAATAAAATCTAATAATGGGTTATGGTTAAATATAGTTGAATAAATAGAATCAAAAGAATCAAAATTTCAAAGTCAAACCTCAAACAAGGAGAATTCCTAAAAATAATAAACGGAGCACAGACCCTATTAATAAATAATAATATAATACATGGATTCAAGACCCTAATAAAAAATAATATTAATATATTGACAATAAAAAGAAATAATAAAAAAGTATTCACACTATGTAAGTAACAACAAATTAAAAATAATACAAATAAAAACAAACTAAAAATAAGGACTAATGAATCAAGGTCAAACATAAAAGAAGGAGCTAAGGTCCTACAAATAATTCAAAGAGCCAACTTAAATCAAGAAAATCATCAAAGCCTAACATAAAATAAGTCCCTATAAATACTTAAGGGAGCCAAGAATAATCAAGATGATAAAAAACGTTTTTGATGAAAACCAATCGATTTTCTTTATTATCAGAAACCTTAGAGAAACAAGTAGAAACACATGAAATGAAGAAGATACAAAAAACTACATAAATAAATAAAATAGGATAAAATGTAATTAAAATAAAAGAAAAATATAATTCAATAAATTTTTTTTTTTGAAGATAGGATAGGGACCCAACTTTTGCTACTTTTCCAACCATCATCTCTATTCAAATTATTGGGCCATTTTTAGATTTCTAGGGCCTCCCTAAATTTTCGATGAAGGAAATGACTAATCCTGGTAATGACTTGGGCCACATCAATCTAGATATGATGCTTAGTTATTTCTGCATATTCTGCCAAAGTAGACGAGGGGGTCTTTCCATGGTTGATGTTAGCGGTGTGCTCATGAATCCTCTGATTAATCGAGTGACTAGTCTCACCTACGTAGGGAGTCCCATAAGAGCAAGGGATAACATAAACACATTTCATATTTTTAGGGTCCACTGAGTCTTTTATAGATCTCAGGGAACTCTGGATGGTCTTTAGAGACCTAAAGGTTGAAGGAACCTTATGGTCTCTTAAGATCTTTGTAGTCTTGTTTGTGGTCCCTTGGATAAAAGGGAGATGCACCCAAGAAAATCCATCCTTTGGTTCTTTCTTAGCCTTAGGACCTTTCTCGGCTTTGAGGAAAGCCTTAGTACATTGGTGTCTAATGTACCTATTATTAAATAAAACACTTAGAAGGTGAGATTTCTCATCATTACGATGGTTATCATAAAAACTCTTAAATCTCTTGTCACTAAAGTGTTGAGAACACGAAGCTTTTGGGCCAAGAAATGATGAAATATAGCATGAAGATATTGCTCTGTGTGAGTTTTCTTTTGAAATACTTGATGAGAGAAAGAACCATCATTCTTCCTTGAAAGGAGGACATTAAGGAAAGGCAGACTACCATTTCTTTCATATTCTATGGAGAATTCTATGAGAAAACTTGTGGTGTTGCCATGGGTTCCCCCTCTCCCTTTTGGTGGCGAATCTATTCATGGAGGACTTTGAATCAAAGGCCTTAGCCTCTTCTCAGATTTTGCCTAAGATGTGGAAGAGGCTTCTGGATGGAAATTGTGTCATTTGGTCCCATGGTAAGGAAGCTCGAACTCTTTTTTTATCATCTTAATAATCAATCTAGTTCCATAAAGTTCACCACGGAATACGAAAGCAATGATAGTCTGTTGTATGCATTTCTTTGATGTCCTCCTTTCAAGTAAGGATGCTGGCTCTTTATCTCATTAAGTCTTTCATAATAAAACTCACACGGAGCAATATATTCATGCTAAATATCATCATTTCCTGGCCCAAAAGCTTGGTGTTCTCAACACTTTAGCGACAATAATTTATGATGATAACCATATTAATGATGAGAAATCTCAACGCCTGAGTGTTTTCATTAATAATGGGTACAATAGACACTAATTTACTAAGGCTTTCCTCAAAGCGGAGAGAGGTCCTAAGGATAAGAAAGAACCAAAGGATCAATTTTCTCGGGTGTGTCTCCCTTTTATCCAAGTGACCACAGACAAGATTGTGAAGATATTAAGGAAGCATAAGGTTCCTTCAACCTTTAGGCCTCTAAAGACCATGAAGAGTTCCCTAAGATATATAAAATAATCGGTGGACCCAAAAAATATGAAAGGTGTTTACGTTATCCCTTTCTCTTATGGGACTCCCTGCGCAGGTGAGACTGGTTGCTCGATTAATTAGAGGATTCATGAGCATGTCACTAACATCAAGTATGGCAAGACCCGCCCCTCTGTTTTGGCAGAACATGTAGAAATAACTAAGCATGATACCTACATTGAGGAGGTCCAATTCATTTCCAAGATTAGTCATTTCCATCATCAAAAATTGAGGGAGGCCCTAGAAATCAAATAAAGACCAATAATTTGATTAGAGATGATGGTTTGAAAATTAGCAGAAGTTCGATCCTATCCTATCTTCATAATTTTATTTTATTGAATATATTTTTTTTAGATTTTAATTATAACTTATCCTATTTTATTTATTTGTGTAGGTTTTTGTATCTTCTTTATTTCACGTGTTTTTACTTGTTTTTCTAAGGTTTTTGATAATAAAAAAATTGATTGGATTTTCATCAAAAAAGTTTTTTATCATCTTGAATATTCTTAGCTCCTTTAAGTACTTATAGGGACTTATTTTATGTTAGGATTCCATGATTTTAATGATTTTTCTTGGCTCCTTGAATTATTTGTAGGACCTTGGCACCTTATTTTATGTTTGACCTTGATTCATTAATCTTTCTTATTTTTAGTTTGTTTTTATTTGTATTATTTTTTATTTGTTGTTACTTACAGTGTGTGAATAATTTTTTATTATGTCTTTGTATTTCCAATATATTATTATTATTTGTTATTAGAGTCTTGACTCCATGTATTATATTATTATTTATTAATACGGTCCTAACTCCACTTATTATTTTTAGGATTTCACTCCTTGCATTAGGTTTGACTTTGAAATTTTGATCCTTTTGATTCTATTTATCCAATTATACTTAACCATAACCAATTTTTATTTATTTTTAATATATTTCAATCCCAATAATTGATGTTATACCTTAAAAAATATTATTTAATAATAATAATATCTATTTTTAAGGTCACAGCCAAGCCAGAAACCAAATTGGTGTATGAGACCCCCTTGTTTGTGGGACAAGGGACCCACCTCTGTGCAGTGATTTGACTGCTAATTTTACAAAGGCATACATACTCTACCCCCCTCCAGTTTTGAACCTGTGACCTCTTAGGAGGAAACACATGCTCTTAACCATTAGGCCCACTCAAGCTGTATGATAGTCGTTAACTTAACTAAGGGTCTCTACATTTCTCTCTATTTAAGCTTGTGCCATGATTTGCCTCTTCATCTTGTCTTGACCATGAACCAAACTTGATGGTTCAAAATGCATCGGCAAAAATTCCCCTATACAATTCCTACCAAAAGTTTTTCTTAATTATAAGAATCAATATATTAGTTAAACACACACACACATATTTAGACATGGAGAATTATCCTCTTTTTACCAAGGATATTCTTAGCCTTTAAATAGACTTTATGACAATACCATGGGTGAATATATGATTTATGGATACCACATGCCTAAAAAACCGTAATCCATTTCATAGTCAAAATATGTATATATATTTATTTTATAATGTCTTTTTAATTAAATTGAAAATAAAAAAACATCATAATTACCTTTAAGATAAATATCAACCTTCTATCTTGATTACTATTAAAATATTTCATAATTATTCTACACAAATTAAATCCCTACCAGCTATCTATTAATTATTAATTAATTCATTTTTTTTTTTAGAATTCTATTGCAAAATAAACACACTTATCACATAATTACCAAATAATATAAATATCTATAATAAATTAATTTATAATAAATAACTTATATTTACACATAAATTTGTAAATAATAATCAATAATAATGATATATATTACTAATTTAACAATTAAATTATAGTAATTTTATAGCATTGCAATTTTTTAATATTCAATAACTTTCACAAATACAAAACAATTAAAGGGTGATTGTGTAAAAGATTTATGAAGAATAACTACAACTCAAAAACACAATATTGAATTTGAAAATTGAGAAATGTAGTATATTAATTATATTTTATAAATAGAAATGGAAATATATTTGTGTGTATTAATTGACAATAAGGTATATTGTGTCTAGAAATGGGACAAAGGACACCCTTCTCAAAGACCACGAGATGCTTTAAAATATTATGTTGATCTGCCATTGACCGGGTGATAATTCTATGGGAATCTTATACATGAGGGGATAAGAGAAATAAATTTAGAGCTATTAAACCATATTTCCATTCAACATAAAAAAGGAAAATATGTCTAACCTTATCAAAGACATTAGCCATGTCGAACTTTATAGTCATTCCATTTTCCCCTCACTGCTTACTTGAGTGAATGGCTTCTTTTACCAGTATGATGTTATAAATTATTTGATACTTCTATATAAATATGCCTTGATTTTTAGAGATTATATTTTCAAAAAGAGGTTTGATTCTACTTTCAACGATCTACATTGTAGGATACATTGTATAGATAAATATGTGTAAATTCGTTAACCAAGTATGGATTAACTTCTTTTGTGATTAGGGATAGGCATGAAGAATATATCTCACCTTGTTATGAAACCAGCTCAAGAAAAGATAGAAAATATAGATCAACGCCTTAGAATTCGGCCTCTTCGAGGGGGCAACCTCCTTTACATTACATAAATGAACAATTCTTCGATG
>APFE030430386.1:6393-31227 GCA_000404065.3 Pinus taeda | reverse complement strand
CATCTTTGTGACCCACTTTTGTTGCTCTTTAGAGGATAATCTTTGTTCTAAAAAGTATTTAAGGCTATCATGATCCGTTTTTACCTTGAAGTGTCTTCCCATTAGGCAGGGTCACAATTTCTGAAGTGCATGGAGTATAGCCAACATTTCATTCTCGTAAATAGCTTTGTGTAAAAAATTTCCCTTCATTGGACAACTTTCAAAATCAATGGGTCTTTCATCTTGCATTAGAACAACACCAATTCCATTTCCTGAAGCATCACATTCCACAATAAAGGTTTCTGTGAAGTCCAGTGTAGCTAAGACCGGTGCTTGGCACATTGCCTCTTTAAGATGTTCAAAGGCCTTTGTTGCTTCCGGAGTCCATGAAATGCATCTTTATTCAATAATATTGTTAGAGGTGATGCTATTCTCCCATAATTCTTAACAAACTTGCGATAATACCCTGTCAACCCGAGAAATCCTCGCAGATGCTTTATGGATGTGGGGATTCTCCATTCCTTAACGGCTTTAATTTGGCTAGGGTCTACCTTAACTCCTTCATGAGATACAATATGACCCAGATATTCCACCTCTTGTACTCCAAAGAAACATTTGGATCTTTTTGCATATAATTTTTTTCCTCCAATAGTTGTAGCACCCTGTCAACATGTTCAACATGATCCTTCCAAGACTTGTTTAAATTAGTATATCATCAAAGAATACTAACACAAATTTTCTAAGGAATGGTTTGAAAATTGAAATCATCAACCCTTGAAATGTTGAGGGTGCATTGGTAAGGCCAAAAGGCATGACCAAAAATTCATAATGACCCTCATGAGTTCTAAATTTTGTTTTCGGAATGTCTTCAGTCTTCATTCTAATTTGATGATATCCTGAACGAAGATCCAACTTGGTGAATTAAATTGATCCATGCAATTCATCAAGTAATTAATCAATGACAGGAATGGGAACTTATCTTTAATAGTGAGCTTGTTGAGCTCCCTATAATCCGGACACATGCGCCATGATCCATCCTTCTTGTGCACCAATACTACTAGAGCAGAGAAAGAACTTTGACTCGGTTGAATTATAATAGCCTCTAGCATTTCTGCAACCATACGTTCAATTTCACTATTTTAGGCATAGGGATATCTGTACGGCCTGATGTTTGGAGGAACACTTCCTGGAATCAGATGAATAGCATGGTCATGATCACGAATAGGTGGGAGACCTTTGGGACTCTCAAATACCTTGGAATGATTGTCCAAGACTGTTTGGAGATCTGGAGAAATAGATGATTCCAATGTGGAAACATCTAGCGAACATAATTGTGCAATTACACCTTTTCATTCCTTTTTTAGAAGCTTTGTCATACCAATAGAGTTGATTATCTTTCCCGGTTTCCCTGCAATACCCCTTAATTCAACTTCCTTTCCTTCCACAGAAAATTTCATGAAAAGTTCTTGAAAATTAAAAGCTATTGTACCCAAGGCTTGTAGCCATTGGACTCCTAGTACAACATCAGCACCTCCCATTGGAATGGAAAGCATTGGGCTAGTCAATACATATTCTCCCATGGATAACTTGATATTATGGCACTTTTCAGAGAAATTTATTGTTCCTCCATTTGAAATCATCACTTGACACTCTGGTGCTGGATATAGGAGTCAATTCAGTTCTTTTTCTACCTTACAATGAATAAAATTGTGGGTGCTTCCTGAATCAATCAACACTATTACCTTTTTCTTCTTGATTTGTCCTTCTATATTGATTGTTTGAGGAGTGGTAATTCCCGCCAATGCATTACAATATATGGTTGGATTCATTTGTTCTTCATCTAGGCTTTGTTCCTAGAGTATATCCTCTTCTTTTGACCTTTCTTGCTCCTTTTCTTCTTCCTCTTCACAATCTATCTAGAATAATTTCTTCTTAGCACACTTATGACCTTTAGTGTATTTGCTATCACAACTGTAACAAATCCCTTTTTCTCTTTTTTCTTCCAATTTTTGTGGTTTCAACATTATAGGTTGCGGAGGACTAGCTGCAACAACACTTCCATCTTTATACTTGTGAGTGGTATGCTTCCTGGTTGCCATAATTTTGCTTTCCATTTTTCTTCCTAACCTGAATGCCTTCTCTAATGGATCAGGTTCCCAAAGGCAAACATTATGTCAGATATGATCCTTTAAAGACCCTATGAACCCATCAATCCTATGCTCCTCTAGAATATCTTTTACCCTTATGTTCAATTTTTGGAACTCCTCAATGTGCTCTATTATTGAACCCTTTTGTTTGAGACTTATCAATTGACTAAAAAAAGTGTTTCTTTTTGTATCCTCAATGTGCTATCAATTCTTCCGTAAAAATTGCCCAAGTAATAAATTGTTTACGAGAGCAAAGCCATTGATACCATACAAACTGATTTGGTTCCAAATATAAAGTTGCAATACGTAGCTTCTGTGTGTTTTGCACATTATTGAGATCGAAAAATTGCTCCATCTGTAATATCCATGTTGTTGGATCCTTCCTATCAAACTTCCTCATATCGATTTTTGGAATATGATGGGTCTTCGATCCCACATTAGAGTCTATGGAATCATGATCAACATTTCTTTTGTTCTCATCATGAGTTTCCTTTACTACCCTTTCACCCTTCGTGACCATTTCTTGTAGCAACTTATTCATATTTATCTTCAATTCGTCCATGTCTATCTTCAAATCTGTCTTCCAATCGTCCATGTCTGTCTTCAAATATGTCTTCTAATCGTACATTTTAGCTTCCATGCCATTCATCTTAGCTTCCAAGCCATTTATCTTAGATTCCATGCCATTTTTCTTAGCTTCTGTTAGCTTTTGTGAGGCTGACATTTTTTGCACTTGGTCTTGTAATTTTGATATATCATGTAGCATTTCTTCCTCTTCTTCATGAGTCATGCTAGAGCTTTCAGGTTCCTTACTAGGTGTTTTGCATTTTCTTTCCTCGGGGCATCAGTTACTGATAATAATGCTCTACTAGCCCTTTGAATTCCTTCAAAATAATTTTTCAAACCAATTTTAAGCGAAAATTTAAAAGAATCTAGACACCTTTTTTTTTTTCTTTTTCTTTGTAGGAGCTCGATATTGCCTCTGACATATCTCTGTACTTCCAAAACATCCAGTTCTGAAATTGCGACCTGTGGTAGCTCTCTGTGTCCTGTTTCCAATGCCACCAGTCTGATCCAAATTGGATTCTCCAAGTAAGAGTTATGCGAAATCTCCCATAGTGACCTGATTATAGACTAGTTCAGTAGAGTGAACTTGTACGACGTGCCATGAGTCACTGTTTCAGCCTTTAGCTCTGAAAAATATATAGAAGAAATTACAGTCCGTCCTCTTTTTGTACCTTCTTATGAAATTTTAATCCAATGCTCAGGGAAAAAGTTATGACGATTTTCCCTAGGTCACCTGTTTGGAATGTAATTTAGGAGTCTGCAAAAAGACCGACTTCCTCGGATCATATCTCTGCAAATATAGCGCAAAAAGCTATGAAATTCAGACCCAAGATTTAGCGCGATGTCTTCTCAAATGGGTTTTTTTTCAACTTTTGAAACGTCGTAGAAAAAACGTTATAGCGAAAATTCCACGATGACCTATTTGGAGCAACGAAACCCTAGAATCCAAAGCTCTGGTACCAAATGTTATGAAACCAGCTCAAGAAAAGATAGAAAAGATAGATCAACGCCTTAGAATTCAGCCTCTTCGAGGGGGCAACCTCCTTTACATTACATAAATGAACAATTCTTCGATGATTCAAATGACAAAACCTCCTTCTATATATAGGAGTCTAAGGAGTCACAATATCCCAGCCGACCTAACAATAATAATATAAAGCCACAAAAATAACAATAGAGGGATTCTATGGGGCATAGTAATAACAATATGGGGACAATAGGGGCACAACAATATTAATAAGCGGTATAACTACAATATTAATGGGGTAATCACTAGTATTATAGGGACCCAACACACCTCCCATGATGGAAATTTGTGAGAATAAGATATTATTCTAACTAAACCCCTGTTCATTATTCCCAACAATGCTTAAGAAAATGTGCTAAGAAACCATCTATGCTAGGGGATTTATGAGGATCAAAGCAATCTAGAGCTTCCCAAACACCATTAATTGAAATTTATTTGTTCAAGTTGTCATTTTATTTTGGAGAGAATAAAAATGGGATATATTCAAGCATAGATGATTGCTCTTCTACATCTAACATAATTTTATTCTCCATAAACCTATGTTAGGATATCAATTCCAACAAGCGAGTTTGTTAGGATATGGATTTGGCACCTATACAGTGACAAAAATGATCATCTTAATTGATGTTTTGTGTAGCAAGCTCACGATGATCCAATGGGATGAAATTAATTCTTAAATGAGTTGGAATTTGTTTTTATACCATATCATACATAGACCACCTAATTCTCTTCTACAAGTTGTAGCCTTTGCAATGCTGCTTACCCAGTTTATTTTTCTCTTTTGGAGAGAATTTCTTTCTTCTAGTTTTGTCTCTTAGAGAATAATAACTTGGAGTTTGTCATCTATAATTATATTCTTCATTATTTCCCATTTTACATCACTCCCCAGGCCTCTAGAGTTCCAAGAGATGGCTTTGATTATCTTCTATTTTTTGGGGGCTCCTCCTACAGAGGATCTAAACCACCTTTACAGTTTATTATGTTTCTATTATAGCAACCTTTTATAGTGTGTTGTGTACCCATTCCTTTTTCCTTATATACCCATTCTTCTATCTTCCCTCGTTTTATTTTCTTCCTACATTACTTATAGATTTGCTAACTACTAGATATTTGACTTCTTCATCTTCTGATTGTTCCTCTATCTAGTCAAGTTTCAGAAGAACAACACCTATCCCTAATCCAAATTTCTCTATATTTTTAGAGATTATAGGGATTACCTCTCAAGAAGGTGCAAATATTATTTTCGAGGAGTGGAAAGGAACCTATTTTAGAGTAGGAATTTCAACCAATTTCCCACTTAATTTTTTACTTGTTCCAATTCATGTGGGGCCTACAAAGTGTCATAGGGATTTAAATTTTTTAGTATGGGAGAAGAGGGGGGGTTTGAACTAGAGGGTGGAGGTTATTTTCATGGATATGGAGAACTTAGAGGTTTCTGATGGGCTTATACAATGTTCTCATAAAATACCCTACCTTAATATCAATTATAGGTTGTAAACTTTATAAAAACACAGGGGCTTCACTAGGGGAGCAACACCCTACCATATGCCTTCATATTGGGAGATATATATTGAGGAAAAATGACATAATATATTGGGCATATAATGGGGGGTAAAGGGGTTTTATATGCTGTGTATAAAAAAGGTATCTCCAATCTAATGACAAAATATAAAGGGATATAAAAAATGTTAATGAAAAATGGATATCTAAAATATCTAGTGAAAGTAGGGGTTTCTTAACTTGGGAAATTCTATTGTGTTCATATTGGTAAGGGGTTAAATAAAGTGATTTTTAGAGGTGTTTTTCAATGTGTAGTCAAATTAAGGGTATTGTATAATATGCCATGAATGCATGTGCTATGTCAAGGGTTCATTGAGTGAAGCCTGCATGTACAAAACACTTAACAAAGTGTATGTATTATTTGGCTTTATGCAAATTCCTAGCTCAATAAGTGAGAAAATTAATTACAACTTATTTACAATAGTTACAATTAACTACAAGGAAAGTTGTGATAAATCATTGTATCTGAAAAACATATATTAATTCCTATTGAATATAGAGAATTGAAATCAAAGCAAAATTTATCTACAACAATGCTTAATTAAAAACAACAAAAGAAACTACGGAATATCTAGCAATAAGAAAGTAAACACACATGAATTTTACTATCAACAAAATGAATTAATATACTTACAAAAATGAAATTAATCCACAATTTCTACTATATAAATTAACTACAACTAACTAAAATGCATTAACATAAATGGCATAGAGTACTCCGTTGAAAAATAAATTGTTGTGGCACAAAAATAAAATTACATAACGAAATTATACGATACAAAAATAGAGAAAATATCTCCAAAATATGAACTGGAACAAATATGTGGAATATAAAATATATGTAGTAAAACTATGAATATTAAAAGAAATCAACAAAACAAAAAACACAAAAATTTATACCAGCAAGAAGATATAGCCACCACAGTTGTACAATGCCTTTCTCTACAGTATGTTGGTGGTTTACATGTTGTACACTTTTAGGAACTCAAACAATTTGCTTATGTTAACAAAATATAAATATATATATCAACTGAAAGAACAAAACCTTCTATTTTCAATTCCCCAAGATTTTATAGAAAACTGAACATATTTTCCTGCTATTTTCCAATGGTTCTTTCCAGCACTAAAGGAGGAAACCACTTTTAGTTATAGTAGTTAGATGTCCTGAAACTTATCGAAAATACAAAAATAACTTAAATATTTTCCCATAACTTACCTACTTCAGCTTCATTTCAAGCCTCGTGGGCTAAGATACTTGATGTGGGTGAGACAAAATAGTAAGTATGTGCTAGAAGATAAAAAGTAGATAAAAATAAAAAATAAAATATTTACAATAGAAAATTACACTGTTGTTGATAGAACATTGTAGTTTTGACTTACCTCCTTGAAGGTTCACTCAAATTTCACAAGTAGACACTCAAATTCCAATGAGCATTGTCATATACCTAGGGTGGATAATATGGGGTACATGGGGAGGTACCCAAGGTAATAATGTGATGTAAGGATGATAAATAAACGTGTCATAGTTAATAAATAAAGTGGTTAACCAACATAGTGCAAGGGACCACAACTAGTTAGGAAATAATGTGATAATCCCATTGTATTGGATATATTATATTGGGAGACCCATGGTATTATCTGTATGAAGCCTTTATATAGGTTAGAGACTCTACATTGAGATATGTCAAGTATTTGTTTTGTATTAATAAGAAATCACTTGTGGAGTGATCTTCTTCCTTAAGGAGTAACTGTATGGTGTTGCCCCACCTCAAGTGTTTTGATATTAACAAATATTTGAAGCTTTTATCATCTATTATGTTCTTTTTTGGGATAATCATAAGTTCAATTATAATTGTAGGTCAGATCTACTACAATTTGTATTAGAGATCTTTCTTGGGGAAAGTTGGGATATTTTTTTCCCCTTTTTTGCAGGCTTTTTTTTGGAAAAATTGGGGCAACGTGTTTGCAGATCAGATATGGAAATTATGGTGAAATTTTTTCGAAAAAAATTATAGATATGAATTTCTTGTGAACAAATACTCCATTTAAGAAAAAGAACCATCTAAACGAAGCCCGAGCAAAGGAGATATCATTGATTTAAAATCAGTTGTTTGCAGATTTTTTTTTGACGAAAATTCGTGGGCGACGATTCTCCAGTAATGTTTTGCATATGTTTATGTAGAATTTTAGGAAACTGAATTAATATATGAGATCCTCTCGAAAAATCACCCAATTTTAAAAAAAAATGGTTGAATCAAAGTCCATACCAGGGAGATATCGTTGATTTAAAATCAACTCTTTGTTTAGAAACTTTTGTAATGACCAAAAAGTTGTAGCGAGAATTAGAATGACTAGATCATGATTCCAATCATATGGGAAGATGAAAAATGACCATTCTATTTCAAAAATTGGGTTATACTAAGGATTCTAAGTTATATTTACAAAGTTATTCCCCTTTTAAATTTTCTTCAAAGTGATTTTCTTCAAAACCCTTACTCTATTTTAAGGGTTCTAGCATGCTGGATTTTACAGGAAACGTTGATGGCCCTCCTATTGATGAATGCATCAAATATTGAAAGTTAAGAAACCCTACCCATTGGACAATCTACATACAATTTAGCTTCTAAGGTGAGGCTCTCACATGGTTGGATTCACTTGAACAAGACTACTTACAAAAACTTTCTGATGAAGAATTTGAACAACTCCTTTTGGAAAAATGGTCTCATGCTTGAAAGAGACAATAAGAAACATAAAGGGTTATTTTCTATTGATATCTCCATATTACAGGTTCATGGATGTATTTAGAAAGAGAATATCATTGTGTCTATCATCCTAGTTGCAACCATAATTTTATCAATGTTAATTTGGCAAAAAAATTGCAAATACTAGAAAAATATATTGAAAACACGCAAGTTGATAACGAAGATTTTCAAATTTATAAGGATTTGAAGTTTATATAGATAAATGTGTGTTGTATTATAATTTTATGCTTTATATATGGATAATATGGATGTGGTTTTAGGATACCCTTGGATGGACTCAGTTGGTACTTTCAACATTAACGTGCAAAATAAATTCGTGAAACTTTGGTATAAGAAGAAGAAAATTACATTGTAAGATATTTCCATTAGTAAATAGGTAGAGTCCAAGGATTCCACAGAAGAAAAATTTGTAGTTGGTGACACATCATATGATGAGTTTGTGGTGGAAGTAATAATTGAAAATAAGAAAAAAAATAGGTGCTACAAAAGGAACCCGATACCACTTAAGCTCCATCAGGTGGGGAATTGAAGAAAACAACACCATGAGTCAAGGTTTCAACATATCACCACCTACACCACCATATTGTGGATTGTTCTCCTTCCTTAAGGAGTGATCGTACAGTGTTACCCTACCTCAAGGATTTTTTCAATAAATAAGAATTTCTTGGCATCATTTCATTGGTAAATTTTTCCCTTATATTTATATATTTGTAGGTCAGATATACTACACTCAGGGTTTGGTCACCTGGTGTGGTCCTCAGTGTCCTGTGGCCCTGAGGAATGTTGTGAGTTGTTAGTTTGTGGTGATTTGTAGGCCCCACTTCCTTAACTAGAGCTAGGAGGTTGAGTCATGTCATAGTAACTCTTCATCTCATGTTTACCCTTGTAGGGTAGTGAAATTGGATAAATATGGGAGGGGAGGTTACATGGTGGTATCAGAGCTCCTAGGTTTAAACACTTGGACTGGATGGGTTGAATGTGTTTGTTATGCATGCATGTCAGTTGTCTATGTGTTCCTATGCATCCATTGTGATAGTCATTGTTGGAGTAGTGTCGTCATGTAGAGGTTGATGATGTTGATGTTGATATGACTAATATGCTGATTTCATTATATATACATATGTTGTGTTAATCCGGATTGATTTTGTAGACGAATAACCTCCCCTGAACTTCACTTAACTACATTTGATCATGTTGATATTTGGATTATGACGTTGCATGTTTGTAGGAAATAGAAGATTAAGATGACTGGTAAAATGGTGGACTACAGTTCACGAGATTCTCCCTACATATCATATGAACATCATGGCGATGAATAGTCCCCTCACATAGTAGATACATTAAGAAGTTTGAAAGCATAGATCAGAACTTGTAAGGAAGATAATGACAGGATCATTCATTCACAGAAAATACATTCCAGAGCACATGAAAAGCAAGTGGAAGTTAATGTAGTCATCCTTCAAAGTCTATTAGATTGTCAAAGATAGGAACACTTGGGATCAGTCATGGAAAAGAGGCAAGGAGTAATGGGGCATATGGTAGTAGGTATCAATGAGGATATAGGTTTGACAGGGATGACACACTCAAATATTGTAGGTTCTTCGATACACCTGACAGGAGGGGTAATGACCATGGGTTCTATTCTAGTTTTGGTTCAGAGAGACAAAATTGTCATCACCATCACCATCTGTATAGGAGGAATGAGAAACAACACTTGTTAGAGGAGTTCAATAAAGCAAAGTGTCCTACATTTGATGGAGAAATGAATAAGTGACAAGATGTGGAAGCTTGGTTACCTAGGATGAATAACATTTTCAAATTACATGATTATTCATAAACTATGAAAGCCAGGATAACTACTTTCAGTATTAAAGGAAAAACAAATATTCCGTGGGAAGATGTATAGAATTTCATAGGCATTTGATAAGATGATTTTACTTGGAGTGAGCTCGAGAGACCTTTCGGGAAGAAGTATCTATCTAAAATATACTATGGCGATTGAGAAAAGGAGTTCTGTGATTGGTGCAGAGTATACTAGAAAAATATTAGAGTTTCTCAAATATGTGCCTTGTCTTAAGGAGGAGAAAGTAAATATTCATAGATTCATCAACAGGTTACTGATGTCATTCAAAGGCAGGATTGAATTTGATGAGCCTAGATCACTAGAGGAAGCCATAAAAAATTTGAAGCACTATTATGAGCAATAGAAGCACAAGACTAAGTCTAAGCATGATTGAAAAGGTAATGAAAAGAATAAAATAAAATGGGCTAAAAAGAGAGGAAAACCCCAAGATACAAATGAAAAGGATAATGCAGCGTCGTATACGAAATTAAATGCAATTGATAGAGGACATGGATTTTTGTATGATGAGAAAAATAAGGGTAATGGTAGTAAGCCTTTGCAACGTTGGATTTGTGGCAAGGATCATCATACGAAAGATTTTCCATAACATCAAGGTGGCTGACCAAATATTTACAATGCTCAGGAAGCACAAATAGTTAGGGATGTTGGACAAAGTATTCCTCGGATTTATGCAGCATTGGATAATAGGCAAACTGATCATCAGACATTTATTATTGAGATGGAATGTAAGCTTTGTGATCAAGTTGTTTCTATTTTGATTGACCCTGGATCTAGCTATATTTATATCAATCTTGACCTGGTGGATAAGTGTTGTTTGAATAAAGAAGTGCATGCAAAGTTTTGATTGGTGCAGTTGGCTATAGGTACCAATAAAAGAGTTCATCATTGGGTAAGATCTTGTGCATTTGAGCTAAACGGTATGTCTACATCATTGCATCTAAATGTGATTCCGTTGGGATCATACAATATGATTTTGGGTATGGATTGGTTGTACATTCATAGAATAATGCAAATTATTATGATAAGGCTACTGAGTGCTTGGATGATGATGGAGAGAAGAGAATCTAGGAGGGTAAGGAGACTCCTACATAAGTGAGAATGGTTACAACTATGTAGGAAAATCATAGTAGTAAGAAAGGATGTGTATTGTTTGTAGTTCATATTTCTAGTGATAAATTTAAGGATGTTGAGGATGTGGAAGTCTTGAAGAGGTATCTAATTTTGCAACAATTGTAAGATGTATTTCTAGGAGAGATCTCAGTGTCACCACCTCATATGGATGTGGACTTTTTTATCGAGTTGATTCCAGGAAAAACACCAACATCGTAGGCACCATACATGATGAGCACACCAGAGTTGGTGGAACGAAAGTTGCAGTTGAAGGACATGCTTGAAAAAGGATTCATTAGGTCAAGTGTGTCACCTTGGGGTGCACTAGCATTATTTATGTATAATAAGGAGGGTACTCTCAGGTTATGCATTGATTACAACCAATTGAACAAGGTGAAGATTAAGAAAATGTACGCTTTCCACAGATTGATGACTTGTTTGATCAGTTGAAGGGAGAAAGAATGTTCTCGAAGATTGATTTGAGATCAAGATATCATCAGGTACACATCAAAGAAGATGACATATACAAGACTTCTTTTCATACCAAGTATGGGCATTATGAGTTTGTTGTGGTTCCTTTTGGTTTGACTAATACTCCAGTTACTTTCATTTGTTTGATGAATAGTGTGTTGCATCCTTATCTGCACAAGTTTGTGATAGTATTCATTGATGACATATTGATGTATTTTAAGAATGAGGAAGAGCGTGCAGAACATCTAGCAGAAATGTTGAGATTACTAAGAGAGCATCAATTGTATGCCAAGCTTAGAAAATGTAGTTTCTTTCAGATAGAAGTTCATTACTTGGGGCATGTGGTTTCTAAGGAATTTATAGTAGTGGACCTGAAAAGGATCAGAGCTATCATGGAGTTGAAAACTCCTAGGAATGTGGACGAGGTGGGATCATTCATGGGACTAGCAGGTTATTATAGGTGGTTCATTAGGAACCTATCATGAATTTCCTATCCTATTACATCATTGTAGTGAAAAGGAAAGAATTTTGAACGGATAGAGGAACGCACATCTACTTTTGTGCAATTGAAGTAGTTGCTTACAAATTCACTATTTTTAAAGATTGCAGATATATGCAAAGAGATTGTGGCATGTACAGATGCTTGTGAGAGAGGACTTGCTGGAGTCCTGATGCAAGAAGGATATGTAGTATTCTATGAGTTAAGGAAATTGAATAAGAATGAGTGAACTAAATGACTCATGATCTTGAATTAGCAGCCATAATTCATCCAATAAAGATGTGGTGACACTATCTTCTTTCCAAGAGGTTCATTTTGATGAGTGATTACAGTGGGTTGAGGTACTTGTTTGACCAACCCAATATGAATGCCAGGAAAGCTAGGTGGTTGGCTAGGCTCATTTGACTTTGAGATCAGACACATTAAGATTAAAGAGAACAGGTTTGTCGATGCTTTTAGTGGAAGAGTGTAGGTGAATCACATTGCAACTATGAGTTAATATGGGATTGAATCGCAGGAGCATATATTGCAGGCAAGACAACAGGATGAGAGGTACCAACAACTTAAGCACATGATATAGTAGAAGGGTACATGTGAACAAGATGTGGATTATTATCTCATGGAAGATGGTCTGGTCAGATTTAGGGACATGATCTATGTTCCAGACAACAATGAGCTCAAAAAGCTTATCTTGAGGGAATTTCATGTTAAGCCATATTCAGGTCACTCGGGATATTAAAAGACATTGACAATAGTTAATAAATTCTATCATTGGCCAAACTTGAAGAAAGATGTGGCTGAGTTTTTTGTGAGATGTTTGTATTATCAATAGGGAAGAGCAGAGTGTAAGCATCCAGGTGGTTTATTGCAGCCGATTTCGATTCTAGAGTAGAAATGGAAGATTATTTTTATGGAGATCTAGACAACATGATTCTATTATGGTTATGGTTGACGGGTTGACTAAGGTAGTTCACTTCATTTCAATGAAGTATATGAATTCAAATAGTGAAGTAGATCATGTCTTTATTAGGGAGATAGTGAGGTTACATGGTATTCCTAAGAAGATTGTGTTAGACAAAGATGCCAAGTTCACTTCGAGGTTTTGGAAAGAGTTGTTTTTAGGTTTGGGGATAAATTTGGCCTTCAATACAACTTATCATTAGCAAACAAATGGAAATACAAAGAGGGTTGATAGGATTCTTGAGGAAATGTTGAGGATGTATGGCCTCCAGGAACAACAGAAGTGGGAAGAGTACCTTACGCTAGTAAAATTTGCATATAAGAATGGGTATCATGAATATTTGTAGATGAGTCCATTTGAGGCACTTTATTGGAAGAGTTGTAATAATCCCATTAGTTGCAGTGATATAGTGAACAAGGTATTGATTGGAATGGACATGTTAGAAGAGATGGAACAAGAAATGCAGGTTATCAAGAATAATCTAAAGGCAGCGCAACATAGGCATAAGAGTTATGCAGATCAGAACAATGTAATTAAGGAATTTCAAGTTGGGGAACATGTGTACTTATGCATCAAGCCCAAGAGGAGTTCCTTGAGGATTGGATCATGTGCCAAGTTGGCACCTCAATTATGCGGGCCTTCAAGATCCTTGAGCGAATTAGACCAATGCCCTACCGACTTGCATTGCCTCCAACAATGAAAGTCCATGATGTTTTCCATGTGTCATTGCTTAATAAGTATGTGAAAGATGTTTATCATGTGATTGACTGTTATGTATTGTAGGTGGAAGTACAAGGAAAATTCCATCCGAAACCTCAACACATTTTGCAGCGAAATATGCTAATGCTACAAAATTGAGAAATAGAGGAATTTAAATTGCAGCAGAAGCAATCTGGGCCTGATGAAGCTACATGGGAGATGGTTGATAAAATGCGGGCTATTTATCCTGCTCTATTCACTAATTGAGTGGATGTATTCTAATATATGTTTTGATTTTGTGTTTTTTTATGTGTATATGTATAAATATGTACATAAACACCACATTGGGTTGTGTTATAAAGATCCAATAAGAGGTATGGTGTTCATATCAGGATGGTCATGGTCTTAGTAGTATGATATGATGTAAATGTTGCTTCGAGTTATGTTGTAAATCTTCATGGGTAGCATGTATTTTTATGGTTGATAAGTGTCATTGAACATTGATGATGGTGTTCCCCCAAGGGGGAAGGGCTTGTAACAACCCTCGGTTGATTTTCTATGTAAGTGGAATAAGAATGAGGTCATGGGACACGTATTCCAAGTTGAATGTTGGGAAAAATATAGTGGTGGTATCACTGGTGATTAATTAATGGCTATGGAAATTGAAGAAGGTATTGGCAAAGGAAAAGTGGAAATAATTGGCATTTTGTTTATGAGATAAAGTAAAATAGGAGAAAATGAAGGTGAAGAGACACAAATTTGCATGAGAGGGAAATTAAAGGAAAATTAAGAAAATAGAGACCTCATTGAAAAAAACACTTATTTTCAAGGGTGCTTCCCTCATCTACTTTTTGTATATATAAACAAGCCTAAAGGATCATTAGGATTTGAACTTTTGTTGGATATAGGAGTAGATACTGAGATCCTAGTTCTTGACACTATTATTTTCATCTTTCATATGATGTATGTGCCTCTCATTTTCTATAAATGAAAAATTTACTATTGTTTGCATTTGAGTTAACTTTGCAGCGTTGAAACCCTTGGGTTTCGGCCCAACCTAGAGGATTTATTCCCTTTGATGTATTATTTCCTTGTTCTTGTTCAATTAATTGAATTTCTTTCTTTGTTTAGGTAGGAATTATATTACAAAAATTGTAGTTGCATGTATCCACTACCTCTCTTGTGGGAAGGGTGGCTGGAAGATCTCCAACAACACGCCAAAAACATGTGTTTATGATTTCTTGGAAAATCATTAAGTTTTGAATTAAAACTCTTTTTCATGCTGGTTTCTAAAACTTAAAAGTTAGTAAAATTGATTTAGAAATTAGAGTAGGTATATGTTAGAGTAGATCTTAAAGAAATAAAATTCATCTCATCCTTTCCACTTTGATTCATGTTGCTGCAATATTGATCGTTTAATGCATGTATTTGATTAGTCTACAGGGATTGTTGTTGACTTTCAAGGGTTGGCACATTCATCCACATATACTTAGGATATTCCACCTTCCTCCTGGACATATCATACTACTATCAAAATATGCCACTCATATCAACCTTATAGGGCCAATGAAGGACATCGTGGGCATGAACTTGTGTGCAAGATAGGCCTCCAAGGGGTAATAATATTGGAAAAATGGCTACCACACCCTTCATTCATCTCCATCCACCTTCCTCCACCTTCAAGACACCATCCTTTCCCTCATAAATCTTTGACCCCCTCCTGTAGAAAAACATGGCCTCCTGTAGCAAAACAAGGCCTCTTGTAGCACTTCCTATAGCAGTCTTATAACATTGCTAAAATCCCACTAGATTTTCTCTACACCTTGACTCTTGCATTTTGAAGTTGAATAATTATCCCCGGGCTTTAATTTCATGTTTATGGAAGATTCAAAGACAACTCCAACCCCATCTTTTCCTCACTGCAATCATAAGACAAGAAGTAGAATTAGACTTATTATTTTTGAATTCCATAATTGTGATTGAAGATTGAATTCCTCCTTTTCAAGAAAGTTGCAATTAGATAAATTATTCACGCAAGTAGATTATTGATTTGATTAGCATGCAAGTAGGGTGGCATGGTTTACTTATTCAACTAGTCTAGTCTATTCTTTTCGTGCAGTTACAATTAGCTTTTACATTTAATGAATGGAATTTTCATTTCTGTAGTTAGAATCATGTTCATTTCCTTGCAATCGTGATATGCTTTCATAAGAAATTCTCTTTGTAGTTAGATGGAGTGATATCTAAATACCTTGATCTAATCTAATCACTAAGGATGACATGAGTAGCACTTAGCCTGTTTTGCATATAGCACTAACACTTCTAAGTTTGTACAGTCCCTGGTTGATAATTTAAGTTGGGAGCCTTGGGAGTTGCAACATCCTTGATGCAATGCCAGAGCTCATCACCTTTTAGCATTGTTGTTTGGGAGGTGTTCAAGTAAGTGTTGTTTCTACTTAGGAGTTACTTTTTTTTTGTTTGGCATCAGTCTTATTGATTTAAAAGATTCAAAAAAGAAAAAGAATTAAAAAAAAGCATAGATAGTTCTTTCATGCCTAGTAGGAGTAGGGGTAGTGAAGGGAAATTCTTACTAAAAACCCCCACTCCTTCAAGCAATCAACCTTCATTCTTCCTTGGTGATTGTGAACTTCCCTCTCTGACTATAGGAGAGTTAGAAGACCCTTTAGGAGAGAAACCCAAAATTTTTGAGGAACCCATAGGAGAAGAAGAATCTATCTCACCTACCCAATCTATCGTTGAAAATATACAACATGAGCTTTTTCCTATCAAAGAAACCAATGGGGAGGATATAATGAAGAATATAATCCCTGCTTCCATTCCACATTTCCATGGCCTAAACTTTGAGGATCCTGATACCTTCATGTTTGAATTTGTTGTTGTCTGTAAGACCTATGATTGTGCCTTAGATGAAAAGAATCTAAAGTTGTTTCCATCTACCCTCAAAGATGCATCCTTGCACTGATTTATGAGTTTAATTGGAGGCAACATCGCAACCTGGGCCAAAATGCAACAAGACTTCAATGACAAGTACAAAGATTACTATAGGTCTAAATAAACAAAGGAGGAAATATTTAGGATGCCCCTAGGACCAGATGAATCCTTAGAGTATTATGAGGAAACATTCCAACTCAATTATAGGCGAGATAATTGTACCCTTGACCATGAGCCACTCAAGATAGTTCTTCTCCAAGGGATTAGGGAGGATGTAATGGAAACCCTACACATGTTTTCTAGAGGAGACATCACCCAATTATCTTATGATGACATCAAAATAATATTCAGGAATCATTCTAGGGTAACTAGGAAAAAGGGTAGGTCTAGCCAAGGCTTGGTTAGTTCATATCCCTCTACATAATCCCTTAAACATGAGATAGGAAGAATGTTGGAGGATTTTAAGAGTGAATTTTTTCATACCTTTACCCTACAGATGGATACTATGCAAATGAAAATGAATCAAGTGGAAGAAAAAAATGGCACCAGCTATCTTCTACCCTAGATGCACTAAGAGACACCCTAGGAATGAGTGCCCACTGAATGTCATAGGAGTCGGCTATGTATTTGAAGAAAACAATGCAAGAGACAAATGTATCTCTCTACTAGGTTTGAAGGTTGTATACCAAGGGGCAGAAGGTGGTTCAAATTAAATCTACTTCATTAACCAAAGAAGGCTCGAGGCCCTAGAGCATATCAACAGGGCATGCAAGGTGTGCACTATCCTCATTTCAATCCAAATCATAATACACCTTTCCATTCATATCCACCTCAATCTTCATAATGGGGCAACTTCTCACAAGAGTGGAGGCATCAAACAACCCAAACTCCTACTTTAATACCTCCACATCCACTTAACCACAACTCCCTCACCATACCCTAACTAAGCAACCTCAAATTCCTGCTCAACCCAATCCGAACATGAAAAATAAGTAGTCATAATATATTTATAGTGGGGAGACATCCTCTCCTGTTTATGGTGTGGAAATCCAAGAGATAAATTTTTTTTCATGGAAGGTTCTCCCAACTAATCACCCACCTGCTCCACCTCGAGAGCATGAGGAAGAGAAGGAAGAGAGTTCCCCTCTATCCAATGCACCTCCTTACCATGAAAGGTCGATAAACCCTAAATAATACACCCTAGAAGAGGCTGAATTTTTGGAGAATTGAAGAACTTGTGTGTCTAAATGCCCCTTCTACAGACTGTCAAAGGTGTCCCCATTTATAAAAAGATTATCAAGGAAGAGTGTTTTCAAAGTCTTTGGAGAAGAAGAAGAGATACCCCCACTATCAGTGTTGTTGGACAACTATCTAACCTAAGGCTTGGGAGAGTAATCTCCACAAAGTACTTGGATCTTGGTAGCATAGTAATGGATGTGCACATTGATCGAATTATGGTCCCTAATACCTTGGATTACAATGGGATTGAAATGAATGTGATGACCAGGGAAACCATGCTCAAGCTCAACTTCCAAGGGGCATTGGGGAAAACCACTACAGTACTACAACTTGCAGATAGATCCACAGTAGCTCCTAAGGGAGTTAGTGAGGATGTAATGGTATTTATTAACTCCTTGGAGTACCCCACTAATTTCCTTGTCCTCCAACACAAAACCATGTTTAATGGCTATCCTTTCATCCTAGGAAGACCTCGATTGGCCACTTTTAATGCTTATAATATTTGCAGGGCTAGGAACATGAACATCAAGAAGGGGAATCTATGAAAACAACTTGTGATGTATCCTCCTTCTCAACCTTTTTTTGAGCATGACTTACGCTTGTGGTTAGAGGATGGGGAAGAGGAATAATTTTATCAGACATCCCTCTACCTAGTATGCACATTAGACACTATTATAGGGGGGAAGCTTGATGAACATGGCCTTATTGACCATATCTTACATAATCAACCTCCCATTGCCATGCCAGTTGACGAATTGATAAAGGAACCTGAGAGTAGTCCTTGGATGTTTTTGTGCTCTGCTAACTCTAGCTTAGAAAATTCCAAGGTCGTGGATATTATTCCATCCAGAACTCTAAATATCAAACACTCTCTCTAAGATGAGGAGGAAGAACAATTATGTAGTGTGTTGAGTCAACACGTGGATGATTTTGCTTGGGAGTATAAGGAGATGAAGGGTGTGCATCCCTAAATATTTACTCACCATATATACATCAAAGAGGGATGCAAGGCTCTATGCAAACCCCATAGAAGGATGAACCCATCTCTTAAGGACATTGTAAAAGAGGAATTATGAAAGATACTAGATGCAAGGTTCATATACCCCATTTCAGATAATAAGTGGGAGTTCCATCTCATTTTAGTCCACAAGAAAAATGGGAAGTGGAGGATCTGTGTTGACTACCGAGATCTTAATAAGGCTACAAAGGATGAACATTTCCCTTTCCCCTTCACTGACAAATTACTAGATGGCCTTGTAAGGAAGAGATTATTTTGCTTCCTAGATGGATTTAGTGGGTACAACCAAATATAGATCAACCCTAAAGACAAAGATAAGACCACATTTATATGTCCTTGAGGTACCTTTGCCTATAGGGTACTTCCATTCAGTATTTACAATGCCCTTTCTACCTTCTAGAGGGAGGTTCTAAGTATCTTTGCTAACCTTGTTCATGACACTGTTGAGATATACATGGATGAATTCACTCCTTATGGATGTGACATGCAGGAAGCTCTTTATAATATATGCAAAGTCTTAAAGAAATGGATTAAAATGAATCTTTCATTGAGTCCTAAGAAATGTGACATTTTGATGAATGCATGGACTATCCTTGGCCATTCTATATCTAAAGAAGATATACAGGTTGACCCCAACAAAATTGTCATCATTAAAAGAGTCCATATTCCTCAAAAGAAAATATATGTCAAGAGCTTCCTTAGATTGGTTTGGTATTATAGAAGGTTCATTAAAGACTTTAGAAAATTGGCTTCATCCTTGTTTGGACTACTAGCTAAAGATTCATAATTTTGTTGGACAAACAACTGCTAATAGGCCTTCGAAGTGTTAAAAGAAAAATTGACCACAACACCCATTGTTAGTGGTCCAGACTGGGAATTACCTTTCCATATACACACAGATGCATAAGATAAAGTTGTAGGGGCAACCTTAGGACAAGTGGAAAACAAATTTCCTTATGTTATCTATTTCATCAGTAAGAACCATTCTAAAGCCGAGCTAAATTATACAGTCACTAAAAAGGGATTCTTAGTTGTGTTACACTCTTTGAACAAGTTTAGGCATTACATCACTGGTTATCCATTTTTTTCCACACTGATCATGAAGCCATTAATTATTTAGTGAATAAAATTGATGTCAATGCTAGGATAATTAGATGGTTGTTGTTATTATAGCAAGTTTATTTAACTATTATTGAAAAACTAGGAAAAGAGAATGTGGTTGCAGATTTCTTGTCAAGACTAACCTTGCCTGTAGAGAAGGAGGAAATGGTAGATGATCAACTTCCAGATGAACATCTCTTTTCCATATAGGGGCTCTCTCCTTGGTTCGCTGATATAGACAACCACATGGTTGTTGGGAGGTTCCATCCTAATTTGTCCTCCAAGGAGAAAAGTAAGATTTTTAGGAAAAGTGTTCCATTCACTTTTATTAGGGGAAATATTTTCAAGTTGGGGACAAATCAGATCTAAGGAGATGTGTGATGGAAGAGGAGGTCTTCGAAATCCTCTCAACATGTCATTATGGACCTTGTGGAGGCCATTTTGCTGCTAAGAGAACAACCTTCAAGGTTCTACAAATAGGTTACTATTGGCCCACTCTACATGAATATGCAAGAAGACACACCACCATGTGTGATCAGTGCCAAAGGATGGTTAAGCCAACACCTAAGGATGAAATTCCCTTATAACCTCAAGTGACTGTAGATTCATTTGAGAAATGGAGCATGGACTTCATTGGGCTTATTGATTCCCCATCAGGACAAAATAAGTATATCATTATGTGCACTAATTACCTAGCTAAATGGGGTGAAGCAAAGGTAGTTAAGGTAGAAACTGAGAAAAAGGTGGTTGAGTTTCCGAGGGAGAGTATCTTCTACAAGTTTTATTTTCCAAGAGTGTTGGTCATTGATCAAGGGACACAATTCACCTCAAATATGATTAAAGACCTCATGAAGCAACACCACATTAAGAATAGGATATCCACTACCCATCACTCTCAAGAAAATGGGCAAGTGGAGGTCATAAACAAGAATTGGAGAACTTTTTGACCAAGGTTTTTAGTAGCAGTAGAAAGGATTGGGCATATAGACTTGTAGAAGCCACTTGGGCCTATAACACCACTTCGAAGACCACCACTATATTTCCTCCAGTCGAATTAGTCTATTGGAAGAAGTCCCTACTATGTATTTAATTTGAATACAATACCTTAAGGATGGAAGCTCAACTAGACATGGACCTCGCTACAACCCAATAAGAGAGGGTGCTCTAACTCAATGGTTTAGATGAATTCATGTTGAAAGCTCTCCTGCACACTGAGGTAATATTGCTATAGAGGAAGATTTGGCATGAAAAGCACATTAGGGAGTGGAATTTTCAAGAAGGTGATTAAACCCTCCTATATGATTCCATATTTAAGGATTTTAAAGGAAAACTAATAACAAGATGGTTGGGCCCTTATTTAGTAGAAATATGTCATGAGAATGGGTATGTCCAAATTAGAACAATTAATGAGGAAGGTATTCCCTTGCTTATTAATGGTTATAGGTTGAATTTGCACAAATTATCCAAAGAAGAGTTTATTGGTTCAGTTAGAAAGGATTTGAATGTGATTGGGAGACTCATAGCCCTTAGTTCAGCAAGCTTCTAAAAAAGAAAGAAGAAAGAAAAAATAAAGGGCCTAGCTAAAAACCTCCATGAGGCACTTGAGGCCAACTCTTGGGTTGAAAACCTTTGTGAGGAAATCTAAGGGCAAAAAAAAAGAGAAAATAAATATAAAATAAAAAGATCCCCTAGCAAAAACATCCTCTAAGGTGCTTAGGGAAGGAATGAAGGTTGAAAAAATCTCCAGAGGTAGTCTGCATGTCTAAAAAAAAAAAAGATAAAATAAGAGAAAAGGAAAAGAAAAAATAAAATAAGACACAAGGAGGAGTCCTTACATCAATTCCGCTAACATTTATCTTTTCAATACTCCAGACAGTCAAAGGGACAATGGTTACAGAACATAGTACACAACCCATTTCTCCATTTCTCCCAGCCATCCATTGTATTCTCAACCTCATTCATCCACCTCCATACATTTATCCATCATCTAGCAAGTAACTAAAGCATATTTTTCCTCTTTCTTGCAGTGCTACAAAACTATCTTGAATTGCTACACGAATGTCTTGAATTGCTACAAGAGAAAACTAAAATGCTAAAGGAGGGAGATCAACTTGGAAAGCGGGCCAAAAGGTCATGTTTTTCCATGGGAAATATTGAGAGAGGTATACCTACATTCCTTCACCCCTCACCCACTTCATTTAGACAAATTCATCCTCAAGGATCCACTTCTGCACACACACACACACACACACAAAAGAACATAGAAAAAGGAATCTTCCTTGACCTTTTTCTTTTTCACCATTTTAACCACCTTCTCAATATTTTGTTCCTATCTCTAGAGGCACTATGAATTTTCCTAATCCATAAATGAAATATGAGGTCTTGAGAAGAAATTGAGTGACTACTACCGGTAGGAGATCAGTCCTATAGCAACTTGCATAAAGACAACAATACCATAGACCAAAAATTCTTGCAGCCCTAGAATGAAAATTTTTCCACCCTGAGGCATCAAGTGGCCATTCCTGAGGTTTAGAGAAATCACACCATCCTTGAAGAGCAGTTGTAAGCTCATCGATCCACTTCAACAATGGAAAATCAAATAATGTAAAGTAGATTCAATTATGCAAATAATGGTGTTCGTTCTGAAACAAAATTAACTATATTTGATGGAGTTTAACCATTCCAAAATTGGAGAAAGGTGATCGGAGTCGAGCTGTTGTAGAGTTGAAACTTTTCAGCCAATTAGTTTTTGGCATAATTTTTTTTCCACAAACGACCGTTAAGTTAAACATAAAAACTATTTTTGGTCAAAAAGGAAGAATGTTCAGTTAAAAAATTTATCCAAATTTTCCATCGGTCGTAAAATAAATCGACATGACTCTCCAATTTAATCATTTCGACGGAATGTTATATATAAGATCAACTGGAACATTATTTTTGAATTCACATTCCTCATCTGCAGCTTTTGAATACGAAACTTTTCTTTTGTAATCTTTGTAGGACCTTTCATTCATTCATTTGCAAAAAGCAGGTTACATCTGTTAGCCTCCTGCTGCAGCAAGTTACTCATATTTCATGATTGAAATTTTTACAGACCAAATATGTCATACTTTGCATGCTGCAATGCTCCATATTTGCTTAATAGTCTCCAAGCGAAGAAGGCTACTCAGAGTTCATCTAACTGCTTTCCAAATTTTGAGAAGTTATTCCAGTGTTGTACAATTTTCAGTGAAAGGGAGGTCCAAACAGCTTAATCTTGGTCTCCCTAGGTTTCAATTTCCTGTTTTAGAATATAGAGAATGAAAATCTGTCAAAACAGCTTAATCTTGGCAGATTCTTAGATAGGTAGAGAATCAAAGGAGCCCAACAGCTTAATCTGGGCCCTCGGATGAAATAAGGTAGTTTGTAGATAGGAAAGCATAAAAAAGAAAAATTGGAATGATGGGTTTGCAAGTCTAAGTGCACCCAAACCAAAAGAAGAAAAAATGTTAGGTAAGTAGGCTGGGTAGGTAGTTTTGAGGTTGCAAAATCTTGATTGCTGATCAGTTCCAGGTTTTCAGGTGTCATCTCTACTCAGGACACAATCACCAGGCAGTTCTATGTGAAAAGCTCAAAAAACAAGCATAACTAACTTCCTTTCTCCATCTCCCCCTAACCATTAACTAATTTCACCAAAATAGGTCAAGATCTGCTTGACACCTCTTAGTTTCATCATTTTCATATCATTAGCTTGGGTGAAGATCTGCTTCATTCAAAGAAATTCCATACTCTCTCTATAAGGTTCTATTCCCCCGTTGCAGCCTAAGATCTCCCAAACTTAGCGCTTTCTTACCATATCCATATTGAATACTGACATTATTATTTAACTCCCTATATTTTTCCCATCCCCCTACTAAAACTATGTAAATCATCCCCTATGTAAATATCCCTCCCCCTGGTTGAAAAATAACCATAAGTACCCCCGGGAATTGCTCAGTTTGTCTGAAACTTGGCAAGAGCCCTCATGCTGCCCCTTCAAACCATCTTCTAAATAAAATGGACTCCTTCCAAAGTATAAAATCCCTTTTTAGGTTATCGGACCCCTTCCGAGGCCTCAAGTGCCCTTCTGACGCACATTCTTACTCCTTCTGACCGCAATAAACCCTTGCCGATTTCCTTAACACTCTGCGGATCCTAGTAACCATAACCCATCTCGCGTCGCCATATCACAATATTCTCACCATATAAGTTATACCCCATCCGTTGTTACCTGATGTAATATTGCGATATCGGCGATCGCCAGTCGCAAGCACCGCATGTCCAAAGTAAATACCTTCCCATTCCTCGCCGATGCGATATTGCGATCGCATCGCATTAAAAGATGAGCACCCTGCCACGTCACATCTGTACCAGGGACCCACTGCTGACGTCAGCCGCCAAGAAACCGAAAATTCGCGCAGGAAGAAAAATCGCACTTCGAAGCTCTGGAACAAGAAACGGAGGCAGTTTTCGATGCGCGATTAGCGCGAAGGCGCTTCGCTATGGGAAATAGGCCATTTTGGGGAATCTTTAGGGAATCTTTCGATTCCTTGGCCCATTTTGCACCGAAAAAGCCTGAAATCGCCCGATTTTGCCAAATCAATCCGGTTTAAAGACACGAAAGGACTAGAGACAGAGATTAAAGAGTATCAGATCAAATCAACAGGGAAAAAGCACGTCAAAGAGTATCATCAAGCGGCAGAAACCATCAATGTAGCGGCAAAGAGTATCAGCGAAGATCTTAAACAGCTTCCCAAAGCAGGAGAAAATTTAATACCTGCCAGCAAAGTCAAAGAAAGAGGGCGAAGCCACTCAAAAACCCTCAAATCATGGTTATTGCACATTTAACTCGCACCAGAA
>APFE030430377.1:0-16445 GCA_000404065.3 Pinus taeda | reverse complement strand
TTCTTTCAGCTACACCATTCTGTTGGGGATTATAAGGTACAGTTGTTTGATGTTTAATCCCATGTTGGCGAAGATATTTTTCAAATTCATTTGATGTATATTCTTTTCCATTTTCAGTGCGAATAGACCCAATATGAGATTGTGCATCATTTTCAATCCATTTATGAAAATTCTTGAATGTTAGGAAAGCATCAGATTTGTTCTTCAATAAATAAACCCAACACATTCTGGTGTAGTCATCAATTAATGTCATGATATATTTATTTCCATTTGCAGAAGGAACATGCATTGGACCACATAAATTTGAATGAATGAGTTCAAGCTTCCTATGTGCTCTTGAATGTGAATCATGAAAAGACTGTTTGCTATGCTTTTCTAGAATGCAAGCATCACATTGCTTAAGTTTCCTAGGAATTGTAGGCAAACCAACAACACCATTTTTCTTCAACAAGCGGAGACTGTCATAGTTTAAAAGTCCAAATCTAGCATGCCATAATAAACTTGATGGAATTGTACCTTCTTCATGATGAAAATTGTATGAGAAATGTTGTGCATGAGCAGAGGTTCCTTGTAGATTGAGAAGCCTTTCTTCTTCTATTCCCCTCATAACAAGTGAGTGGTCAGATGCTTTTCTTACCTCAAGCTTACCATCAAACATATGAATGGAGTGACCTTGCTGGTGGATGTGGACCAAGGACAACAAGTTTCTCTTGAGCTGTGGGAGATATAGAACATGATCCAGAAGAAAATTTGGAAGACCAGGCAGTTTAAGCCTGATTGTGCCAAGCCCTAATGGCTTGATTTTTTATTGATATGAAAAGTATACTGCTCCATTAACATTGTCAATGAAATCTTCAAAAAAATATTTTCTATGAGTCATGTGGCAGGTTGCTCCTAAATCAAGCAACCAATCATTTTTCCAAGAAGCAAGTGAAGCATTAAATAAATCCTCATTTACTCCATTGTTACATTGTGCCATAACATAGTGAGCAGATTCAGGTGCTTTACCTTTGTCTGTATCATGAGTTTTACCTTTCTGTTGGTTTCTTTTCTGCTCATTTTTGTCCCATGGTAGCTTGCATGTAGAGGCTTCATGTGATCCATTTCTTTTGCAGCGTACGCAGTGCAAATCTGCCTTTTCTCCTTGAGAGTTCCTGCCCCCCCTGTCTCTGAAATCTCTTCTACCTCTTGCTCTAGAAGAATCTTGAGCAAGATTATCTTCTCTGTGTGCAAGAAGAGTTTTCTTCTTTTCCAAACCTTTCTCTTTTTCAACAAACTTCTTCATCATAAAAATTTGAACAGAGCCCCAAAATAATTATAGTATTCGTAGCAAAATAATAATTTGCTATGACTTTACAAAAATGGAATTAACTGCAAACTCTCAATATTCATATATCATGCAATATATATGGTATTCCTTATAACATATTCCACAATATTCATATACCAAGCACGGTCATTGAGTTAATGCACCAGAACAACAGTGTTCTTGGACAGCAAGTAACATGCTACACCTTTATGCAACATATTTTCTCCAAACGTATTTTCTCCAAATGCCTCCAATGTGTTAACATACTAATTCTTTCAACATATTACATGCATGATCCAACGTATTAAATGCTCCAAGGTTTGATACAAATGCATCCAGCGTTATATACAGATACTGATCCAATGGTAATTTTATAATGTAATATATATGCCCATTAAAAACTCACATATAATGGAACCAAGAAATATGATGTACGTGAAGCACACGTTACCACACAATGAAGCACGCAGGTGTGCTTAAATTAAATTCGCAGGTAGTTTTTGCAGGAGCATATCAGGCGTATGTTGGCGTTGATGGTAGCTAGAGGAATGGCGTTGATGGTAGCTATTTATTCAAGGGAGATCACCCAAGTGGGGCCAACATATATCCCACTTCTGAAAGTGGACGGATTCCACAAGTAGCAGCAACTGTCTCCCCAAATATTCACGCGCAGAAGAGGTAGAACATATGGAAACTTTCAGGCAAATAACCTATCAAGCATCTCCCCTTTGACCTCAAATCACACCATTTCCGTAGGCCCTCATTGAAAAACTATATGTGTATAACAATAACTATAACACCATTCAACGGAGCAGTGTTTTCATTGAAAAACTATATGCGTATTAACAATAGCTTCATCTCTGGATCAAAGAAACGGCCATTTCAACAGGCATGAAAATCAGTCTTTAAAAGCTCTCGGTGCAGTGTTAAATGGAGTTCTAAACACAGCAAGGGTTATGGACCCTCATAATCAAACAGTGTATGTAAAATATACAGCAATTCGTTCTGATAGTTTGCAACAATGCTATAAAATATACAATGTATAATTGCAGAAATTATGCCACCTGGAGCGTTGTTATACCAGCGTGGAGGGAGGTCGTTCTTAACCAATGTATTTTACACGAAAAAGGAAATAGTCGCAGCATTACTCAACGTATTTTACATGGAAAAAAGAAACAGCCACAACATTATTCAAACAGTTCCACGCTCACCACCCCAGCGTTCATCACAAATGCTACTATACTCAATGACTTCTGAATTTAGAGAACAGTGGGTAGACTGCATAGTAGACAGAGAGGACAGAGACCACAGTAGACAGTGGACAGAGAGCCTAGTAGATAGGCTCCACAGGGACAGAGGACAGGGAGCAATAGGCAGAAGGGAGTTACAACTATTTTTGGGAGCTGGCTCTGATACCACTTGTTGGGATCACGATTTCCATTACACCAAAACCCGTAGGTGTTAGTAAACGGACGCATCGCCAAAGTTAACGGATCCTTGAGAGGCGGTTAGTCCATGTCACGAAACACATGGGGAGTGCTGGATTATCCAACACCCAACAATCTCCCCCCCAGCGCGAGCCGGGTGTGATTCAAACTCGAGACCTTTGGCTCTGATACCATGTCAGGCCAGGCAGTAACTCCATTAAGCAAAAACTGATTCATATTTTCTATTCCATCAGGTAGGTCTATTATATACATGAGGGAGAGACTGTTCAATTCATCTCTCGATGACTATTCATATTTCTTATTTATTTATTTACATATATTTACCCAATCACCAGGATTAAGTGTCAACACACATTAGCAACAGAACTCCGAGGAGCCATCCCAACCACTCAAGTAACCAGCCCCTGATACCAACTAAAGTTTTAATGTATCAAACCCCTAGACACTCCCTTGATATGGACAAGGGTGTGTGTGGGAGGCCCCAGAAGCTCCCACAACAAGGGCAAGGGAGCTTTCGGGGACTTTTTTCCCCAGTGTTGTGCCTGTGACCCTGAGATTTCTACCACTTTTTTCAGGCCCAGAGCCCATGTTATTATCGAGAACTCAATGACACCTTCATAAATGAATTTACACGATAGAACAATGATACATTTGAAAAAACATTGACAAGGACTAGACCAACCCCTACTAGCCATGATAGGCGTTTCATCAAACATGTCACAAAAATGAAAGTTATAGGTCTTAACAACAGAACTAAGCATAGGGGTCTCATACTTATTTGAGAATCGCTAAGAAGCATTGATTCCTCAACACAATAGTTGTAATTTCATCTATTAGGCCATAAATACATTGTTCATTCATTTACAAGTAAAACATGATATGATCCAAACATCATGACAGTCATAAAACTCATTCGCAACCAACATATAAACATGAGAGATGCTAATCATAGAACAACCATATAAGCCACATAACAATAAGCATATTTACCCATCAATATCATAGGAAAGAGCTTTTATTTCCACAAGCAAAATGGAACCAAGTCTAGGACTTCCATGTACCACCTGACCATAGACATGGTTGAGCCACATCTCTCTTCATCCAGTCACCCCCATGCCACATTCCAAGCATGAATGTGGGATCTCATGGAACAATCCATCAAAACTGTACCATGGCTTCCACAGGCCAACGCACCTTAACCCATCAAACAGTGATTTCACTTCACGGTTGGACATCACAAACCATCACTAGATTGGTCTCTACCTTAGCCTTCAAGAGCTCTAGAGCATTTGTTCCAACCAAGGCTTCCAGGACTAGTAACTCAACCCACAGTCGTCGTTGGGCTTCAAGAGCATTTGTCCAACTAGGGCTTCCAGGACTAGTAACTCAACCCACCAAGGGCTTCAAGAGCATTTTTCCAACCAAGGATTCCAGAACTAGTACCTCAACCCAAGCTGCTATGGGGCTTCTAGAGAATTTTTCCAACCAAGGCTTTCAAGAATTAGTAACTCAACCCAAGCTAAAGGAAACATGAGAACCAACCAAAAAAACAAGGAAATGTACCCACAACACCATGGCTATCTCGGAAATGGCAAGGCTAGGAAAATCCGCTTTCAATCTAGACAATCCTCCATGTCAATGATAGATAATGACCAATAAACCACATGCATATGCCATGCATGCCAAAACTAGCGAGGAAAACATAAATGCACCTCGGTACCTACAAGAAAAACGCATTGTAGCTGCTGATCTTGATGTCCTCTTGTACTTTATTTCTCTTCTTTGCCTTCTTTCTCCAAGCATCCAAGTATGCCAGACTCTCCAAGAGTGCTCCAAGAAAGCTCTAAGTGTCCAAGAGTATGAGAGAGAGAATAGAATAAGAGCTCCAAAACTGAACTGACCAAAAATCTACACTGACCAATCCTGCCCACTGATCCTCAAAAGCTTTTTTATCAATGAGGCCTATATTTTCTTCAATTTCCATTATTTTCCTTCGTTTTCCTCCTCACATAAAACCTGTGACCTTTCACCTTATTTTTCTCCTAATTTCCATTATTTTCATAAATAAATGTGTCAAAATGCCATTTTGCCTTTCCAAAGCCTTTGTCATTGCCTTTTTCCCAATATTCGGCTTGGAATATGTGTCCCATGACCTTGGTCTTATTTTTGCCTTTATTAATTTTTTTACATGGATTTTTGACCAAGGTTGTTACAATGAACCATGGTCAAGTATGGTCAACATGGTTGATCAACAACTACTAATAATAGTAATAATAATAATGTTGTGACATCAAAATGGTACATAAATCTAACAATTATCGCAATGTGACAAACATTGTCTCAATGTTACATTATATTACAACTTGTCCAGTATCGCAACGCAACATCACAAAATTAGTCAACCACATTTACTAATGTTGTTGGCCATGTTCGACTATGATTGACTATGTTTGATAGTGAGCACTCTTCAACTTCATTTAAACATAATCAACTTTTAATATTATTGATTAATATTAATAATTAAGCATAATCAATGACATTGGTCAAACTTTGATGAGCACAGTCAAACAAATTATACCATTAGTAAAACATAGTCAACCATAATGGTCAATCAAATTCTCTGTCGCCAACCATGGCCTACCATGGTCAATCACGAGTAACCATAGTCAATCAAGGTTGACCATACCCAACCATGATCAACGATGGTCAACCATGGTCAACCAAGTTGATCGAAGATCAACATGGTTAGAATGGTTAACCAATGTCAACCATGTTCAACCATGGTTAACCAAGGTCATCCAAGATCAACATGGTAAGAATGGTTAATCAAGGTCAACCATGTTCCACCATGATCAACCATGGTCGACCAAGATCAACCATTATCAACCAAGACCAACATGGTTACAGTTGTCAAAGAAGATCTTTATGGTTAGAGTGATCGAACATGGTCAACCATGATCTACCAAGATCAACCATGGTCAACTATGGTCAAATTTGGTTACCCAAGGCCAACCAAGATTAACATGGTTAGAATGGTTAACCAATGTCAACCATGTTCAACCATGGTTAACCAAGGTCATCCAAGATCAACATGGTTAGAATGGTTAATCAAGATCAACCATGTTCCACCATGATCAACCATGGTCGACGAAGATCAACCATTGTCAACCAAGACCAACATGGTTACAGTTGTCAGTGATGGTCAACCATGTTCAACCATGGTTAACCAAGGTCATCCAAGATCAACATGGTTAGAATGGTTAATCAAGGTTAACCATGTTCCACCATGATAAACCATGGTCAACTAAGATCAACCATTGTCAACCAAGACCAACATGGTTACAGTTGCCAATGCTGGTCAACCATGTTCAATCATAATGGACAATCAATATCTTTATGGTTAGAGTGATCGAACATGGTCAACCATGATCTACCAAGATCATCATGGTTAAAATGGTCAAATATGGTCAATCATGGTTGACCATGTTCTTAAGGCTTAACATATAGAATTTATAATATTAGGGTTTTATATTAATATTTAATATATAGGGTTTATAGTATTAGGTTTAAAATGTTGTATTTAATATTAGGGTTTATAATATTGAGTTTAATATTAGGACTTATAATATTAGGTTTAGGGTTTAACATCAAGATCAAACATGGTCGGCCGTGATCAACCATTGCAAACTCATATCAACATGGTTAGAATGGTCAACCATATTCAATCATGTTTAATCATAATTATAAGTCATGATCTCTATGGTTATAATGATTGAACATCATCAACCAAAATCAAGCATGGACATTGTCAACCATGATTAACCAAGGTCAACCAAGATCAACATGATTAAAATGATCAAATAGTGTTAACCATGATTGACCATGTTCTTAAGGTGTAATATACATGATTTATAATATTATGGTTTATAATATTATAGCTTTTAATATAAAGTTTTTAATATTGGGTTTATAATATTTTATATATATGTGTGATTAATTAATCATTATAAATAATTATTAATATATTAATAAAATATTATATAATAATGATGATATTACATTTTTGATATATGATTGTTATTATAATAATTAATAATAATAATAAATAGTTGATTGTGTATAAAAAAACTTTAAATTAAATTACTAATATATATCTAATAATTATTAATATAATTGAGGATAAATCTAACCCATCAATTGCATTTATTAATATAATTTATATTTTTTCATACACCTAAATATATTAACTACATTTAATAAATATAATTATATTTATCATTATTTTATTTTACCTTAATTATAAGGTTATCTGCTAAAGAAACCGCTAAATACACACTTTGCACACTCCTTTGTGGCTATCTAAACTCTCTCCCTTATTTTCTTTTATATATATATTATCCTTAAAAAACAAAAAATACAATTCTCATCATCGAATCAAAAATACCAAATTCGGTCGATGATGGCATATGGCTGGCCATTTAAATTTTATACAATGAGGAATCCTATTGTAAGTTCTTTAACAGGTCAAATATGTAATATTCGATGGAGTAAGAACATAGGTATTGTATTTAATTTATAAATTTATAATATGCATATGTGTGGAGTAATCTTATCAAATTTAAATGCATGAAAATTTTCATGACTTATTTCATTAAGTGGAAATTTGTTTTTCTTTTTTGTTTTCTGTGTGGGGTAAATAGAACTATTTTCAATATTATAATGGTCTATTTTAGTTTTTAATATATTATAAGAATAATATATATGAATATTTATAGAACGTATATTTGCAAAAATTTTGGAATCCAATTCCAACTCAAACTCAGTAACTATACACTGAACATATCTTTGTGATTCTACTCGAACTTTATGCACCATTGGATTCGAACATATCCTTGGAATTTAGTGTCACTTCAACTGATCAGAACAATTCAAACGCATGCCCATCTCCTCTTTCACAAAATAAAAAATAATAAAAGAAAAATAAAAGAGATATATCCATCACAACAATACGAGAAAACATTAAAAGATATATGTCACAGTGGTGGTGCGTTGGGCAATTGATGTGATGCGCATGTTTGGTAAAGTGGAAATTACCAGAAGCAAAATATTTCTTGATATATTTATCATTTGAAACATCGTTATTCAACTTTCAACCCGAATTTTCTTCCCGCTCCATTTTATAGCCAGGTGATATAAATACTTTTATTTCAATAGTATTTTCTTTTATTTTCATATTCTGCTTTTTCCGTGAGATTATATTCAGGACATAATCTTCTTAGATGTCTTTTTATATTTTGAAACATGTACATTTAAGTGGAGTAAGTAATCCGATTTCGCATTAATTATAAACACAAAAATTGGATAGGACAAATTTAATGTCCAACTAAATTCTGACCTAAAATTACACTGTTGTTATTACGCGTAGTTTAATGAGGCAGAGGAGTTGTTCGGAAAGTTATGGAAATTCCAGTGATATTTAAAGAAATTCTGGCAAGGATTTTTGTAAATCCAAATTATAGGTGTTAAATTTCAAAATTTTAGGTGTCTTAAACATTTTTTATGGTGTTGAATCCATTTCCATTATCAAAAACATGATTCAATCACTCCATCTACAAGATTTTTTGAATTTTTTTTGCCCAGATTCCGGCCACTTTTAGCCGTCCAGGCAATTCCTTTGCCTTGTTAGACGACTCTGCCGTTATTATTAGAAAAAATCCCTATTTAAATAGGGAAAATTAGTAAATGTTATATATACGCACATCATTTATAAAATAGTCTTCGCAGATTTTATTTATTTATTTTGAATTAAGTATATGTAAGCGGAGTAAGTAATCCTATTGCTAGCGAGTAGGCCTTTAATCATGAACACAAAAATTGCATATGTAACATTCTAGGCTCTTTAAAAGAATCACTGTGGTTATTAAATTCAATTTTATGATTAAATGTATTTATTTTTGTTATGTTATCATTGAGGTTGGAAAGTCAGATAATAAGTTATTACCTAATTTATGATTGATTAGGAATTGAGACATGATTAATTAAAACAATTTGTTTGCTACAATTACAAGAAACAATTATATCCCTATCTTGGAAAAGGAAATATATAGGGGAAAAGATGAATGATGAGAAACTATCCTAGAGCTGGAAAATAGTGACGAGTGGGAAGTTGCTCATTAATAGTGGAAAGCCCAAGGCACAACTGTAGTTGGATATATTCGAGTGAAAAATAGTGAAAGTGCTCGGGGGAGAGCCTCAATTTAATCACCAAGCTCGTGGCTAGGAGGTAATACTTTCCACATATCTCTTGATTTTAAGCAAGGATGATGATAGAATAATAGAGTAAATGTATGCTTACAGTATCATGATAGCTCATTACATAATATGAAAAGTATTCTTAAACTCGTAATAGAATATGCTCACATAGAGAATTCCTTTATTAGACAAGCAAATAAATCTGATGCTTAGTACAAGAATCGAAAGGAGTTCATAGCGCAGAATAGTAAAGCCGTAAGGCTAGTAAACTATGGAGTCCAAAGGAGCATTCGACTCCTACAGTTCTATTTATAAAATATAGATGTAAAAATGAGTGGAAAACATTCCCATTACTTCTCGTGGGATAAAATGTAAATTTTAACCTTAAATAGAGTATTTTTCTTCTGTCATTTAGGATTGTTAAAGCTTTTGGTAATTCAAGAAAACAATGATTCCACCCACATAGGGTATCGTGAAATAACTCGATGAATTCCTCAAAGTATAAGCATTGATGCAAATAAGCAATAAAAGTACTAAATCAAAAACCACATAGATATCAATGTATTTTCCAAACATTAATATGGAATAGTGAAACCCCTTCGGTAGGCATATATATATATATTATATATATATATATATATAATATATATAAATATATATATAGATGATAGATAGATAGATAGATATATATCATTAAAATTAAGTAAGGTTTGTGACCGAAATAACTACAGCTGAATGCAAAGTTCTATGGCATTCAATCAAACAAAGACAAAATAAAAAAGGGGACAAAACCCTCAATTGCTTATAATAAAACCCTTGAACTCTTAAGAACCCTTGAATTCTGAATACATTAAACATTAATGGTTCCAAAGGAATTTTATACCATAAATTACCAAAACCAGAGACTGAACAGTCTTTCGAACTAGAAAGGAAGACAACCAAAATCAACTTCGCAAATAACTGAATTGACATTAATTGTTTACAGAGTCTTTCCAGAAAGAGCTAATAGCTAGGAAGGCTCCAACCCAAAAATCTCTGCCAAGCAATTTATTGTAGGCATCAAAACCTTAACAAGCAAACTGGGTAGATTACGGTGAATAATTCCAACCTGTACAAAGCCGTGTATTGTATCAGTCCTCAGGATCTTGGAGGGCACCAAATCAACTCCATATGAACTTAGGTAAGGGCAACACATTACCTGCAATAACCCAACACACCATTATCTGATATATGTAACATATATAAACATAAAAGAAACAATGAAGAATAAAGCAACCACCGGGAAAACTCACCTGACCATTGAGGGTTCCATCCGGATGTAGTCTGCCTATATGATAAGAGAAAGACAACCTTAATGACCTACATATATAAATAAACCAACAATGAAACTGTGAAATGTTTCTGTGGAGTAAAATCTCACCTTCCTGGGCTCAGCCTTGAATTTCTCTAACCATTGATGAAGCAAAAGAGTGTGGCGATGCCCGTGGACTTGGTGGTTTTCTTGTCGAACCATTACCAACCATGAGGAAGTAAAGCTCGCAAAGGAAATAATTATTTAGGCATAAAAACTATATAAAATTGTTTTGCACCATTACCTCACCGAGAAGAACTTCTAGCTGAAACCATGGCTCTTAACCAATAGCTTGTAGGATAGATGAAGGACCGGGTAGCTGAACCTGTTACAAAGCATCTGAACCATCAAAACCCCTCGAGAGCAAATGCCTCTCCATCCGGTCGAAGGCAGGAGTAGTGTAATTGGACCCAACCCAAAACCACTCCATCGTTGGATTATCCCCAGGTAGATCGATAGAGGTAAGCAAGAGCAGGTGTCAAGCTGAAGTCTCAACGATGAACGAAGGCATGCCAGAGGACAGCCACAGATCACGCTGCGTGGAGAAATGTACCTCGTGCATTTACATCATAGCAGTGTGACGGATTCCAAGACTCGAGTGAGGCCATGTGCCTCTTTAATGCAGGACAGAGGCCTTAATGCAAACTGTGTATGTATTTAATATCAAATAATAAAAATCAAATGAATGTGTCGAATGAAAACTTCACCACCTCGTAAACATAGTATTAATTAATGTAATAATTGGTAAGTAGGCCTGGTAAATTAAATCTTTTTTTTACTATGTCTTTTGTAATGTTTAAGTTGTTACAAGTGGTATCAGAGCTTAGGTTCATACACTGGGACTCTTTGGGATAGATATATAATGTATATACATGCAATGAATGTGATTTCTTAAATCTAACTAAATAAAACACATATGTGAACACAGAGGCAGTCTCAATACAAAGGGCATAATGCAGAGAAGTTTAGGACCGCCCAATACTATAGAATAAGCTTATGTGAATGCTAACCTTGACATTTGGATACAGCTGGGTGAATTGACTCGTCAAGCTAATGCAGTTTTACTTCAAAATGTTCAACAGTTACGTGCTGCGATGACAAATTTAAGAATGGACAATGAATGATTACGCCTACAACAGGAGAGGATTCTCAAAAGTCTGTCTAATCGACAGAACCAAAGACATCTAGACCCCAGTGCTGAGGACAGAGAAAAGACCCCAACAGCTCAGCATGGTGAGGAAAATGTTGAATCAACCGAGAGACACAAGGAGGACAAAAAAGGATGCTCAGATAATGTTTCCAACTAGCGAAAAACAAAAAGACAAAAGTGAAAACTTCAAAAATATTAAACTATCGCTCTTCGAAGGGGAATTTGAAGAAGCAGTTGAAGCTTGATTAATTGATATGGGTAAATATTTTCAGATTTACAAATACATAGATAATTGAAGGCATAGTTGGCAGTCTATCAGTTAAGAGGGAAGGCAACCCTATGGTGGGAAGAAATCAAAATAGTAAGAAAAATTAACGAGGAATAGGTTACATGGAACGAATTCCAAAAACATTTTAAAGATAAGTATCTAACTGAGCGTTAGTATGATGAAAAAGCAAAGGAATTTCATGAATTAGGATTGGGGGCCTTGACTATGGATGAGTATGTAGCTTGATTCACCTCCCTTCTGCGTTATGTTCCTTATATGCAGGAAGAGAAAGCCAAGATTCAACGTTTCATTAGTAGCTTACCCAATTTCATGAAGGATAAATAATGGATAATGCAGTACGGAAAGCTCGCATATGTTACCAAGAAATGAAACAAAAAAATGAAGGGTGTAAAGGAGGGACGATTAAGAAGGGAAGGAATCTGATTCCAAGTAAACATCCAAAAAATGTTAATAACAGAAATTTACAGCAAAAGTCTCTCCATAAATTTCCAGCAAGGAACCAACCCAAGGTTGTCTATTTTGAAAATCGATAGTTAGAAGGGGTTAATAAATTCAATAATGATCAGTAGTCAAAACCGCCGCTACAATGTTGGGGATGCAGAGAACCCCATTACTACAAAAACTATCCGCACAAGGAAAGGACAAAACAACTTGCAAACATCTAGGAAGCTTCCACTTTTGGAGAAGTGGCGAGGAATATACCCAGAATTAACATTGCCTTGGATGATCATCAAGCAGAGTATCATCCCACCATGATTGAATGTGAAGGTATGATTGCTAAGCAACCTGTTTCAGTTTTATTTTATCTCGGTGCTAGTTTAAGTTATGCTAGTCCTAAAGTGGTAGAAAAGTGTCAACTACAAACCAGTGAATTCCCAAAATCTTGGCTAGTTCAACTAGCCATTGGGGCAAAAAGAAGGGTAGTCACCAAAACAGATCAGTGTCCCATAATCATTTCCTGACAACCCATTCACGTGAACCTCAACATTCTTCCTTTTGGTTCATATGACGTTTTACTCACAACGGATTGGTTAGAAAAAATGTTGGTCCTTGGTTGATTGCAAGCAAAAAACCATTAGTTTTATTTTCGAATCAGGAAAAAGGAGGGAACAACAAGGAATCAAGTCTAACACCAAGCTACGCCCCATTACTGCTAGTTAGCTAGGAAAGTGTATTAGGAATGGCTGTCAAATATATGTTGTTCAAGTGGGATTTACCAACTCCAAGAATAAAATGACCTCCTTGGAAAATATTCATGTCATTCAGGAATTTTCTGACGTATTTCCCGAATCTATACTCGGTTTGACACCCAAGCAGGATATTGACTTCACTATTGAAATTATCTTGGGTGTAGCCCCTGTGTCCAAAGCCCCTTACCGCATGATCATACCGAAGTTGACAGAACTCAAAATGCAACTTTAAGGGCTTCTGGACAAAAAGTATATCCGATCCAATGTGTCCCCTTAGGCAACTCCTGTCCTATTTATATGAAAGAAAGATGGAACATTGAGATTGTGCATCAATTATCATCAGTTAAACAAGTTGACCATCAAGAATAAGTACCCTTGCCACATATTAATGATCTATTCGATCAAGTGTAGGGAGCCAAGGTTTGCTCAAAATTGATTTAAGATCTAGCTACACTAGATAAGGATAAAGGAGGAGGACATCTATAAAACACCATTCTGAACTCGTTATGGTCATTACGAGTTCATAGTATTTCCATTTGGCCTCACAAATGCCCTAGCTACCTTTATGAGTTTTATGCATGGTATTTTCCAGCCCTATCTTGATACGTTTGTGTTAATTTTTATTGATGACATTTTGATATACTCTAAGAATCAGGAGGAACACGAAGAACACTTGAGAATTGTGTTGCAAACTTTACGAGAGAATCAATTATTTGCTAAATTTAGCAAATGTGATTTTTTCAAAGATCAGATCCAATACTTGGGACATGTTATATCAGTAGAAGGGATAGCGATAGACTCGGGGAAGATCAAAACCATTATGGAATGGACCGCTCCAAAGAATGTCGTTGATATTAGATCCTTCTTGGGTTTAGCCGGGTACAACTGTATGTTCATTGAAGAGTTTTCAAAAATTGCCTTTCCAATGACTTCTTTACAAAGGAGGGGACACACCTTTCAATGGAAAGCAGGATGCCAACAAAGCTTTGAAAGATTAAAACACCTACTTGTTGGCATTATGATTCTGGTATGGCTCTATGATACAGGTGTTGTACTTGATGGCAACTCACTCAAGTGGCAATGGTCTGTTCAGGCTCTCAAAATAATGGAAATTAAGAGGCTCGCAGGTGAATTGTTCAAAAGGTGCGGACCCGCAGGTTACCCATACAGAAGGTGTGGTCATACCCGCAGGTTACCCGTTCAGAAGGTGCGGACCCTAGTGCACACACTTCAAGGCAGTAAAGCGCGCTCTCGTGGGGTTTCTTATGTTTGGCTCGTGGTATTTAGCCCGACGTTCTTGATCCTATGGTTTTGGCCCGTGGTATTGCTTTATATTATTATTACTAAGCCCCATGTTTTTGGGCCCCTTGTATTGGTTATCTATGGTATTGATCCATGATTTTAGGAAGAGCTTGCCTATATAAAGCAAAGGAGATCACTTGGCTAAGTATCTTTTGCAAATTGAATATCTTAAGATCGAAAATATCGGGTTATTGTTTCAGTGAAGTTAAAAGGGAATCTATGAAGGGTAATCTCTCGAGCGCATGATCAGATCTGAGCATCTGACTATCGGTGGCACACTGGGAGACGGCCATTTCAGCCCTAATCAGAGGGACGCAGGTGATTAACAGTGCAAGTGCGTGGGTACGCAGATCAGAAGAAGGCGCAGTGCGTGGGTACACAGAAAAGAAGAAGGAGAATTGCGTGGGTACATAGAGCAGAAGAAGGCACAGTGCATGGGTACGCAGCACGACAAAGGTTCAGGTGCGTAGGCACAGGGAAAGTACGCGGTGCTTCAGAAGCCGCAGGAGCGTAGGGATGCGGCGCTATAGCATCTGTGGGTGCGTGCCTGTAGTAACAGTACGCAGCATGATTGGAGAAACAGTGCGTGGGTACGCGGTACGACAGAAGGGTCTCTGCGGGTATACGAAGGAAAGCAGAAGGTGAAGTGCTACGCACGTAGACCAGAAAAAGAAAAACTGCGTATCTGTCTTAAGATCTTTTGTTGGCTGAATTTTTCCTATTGACAAGGTGTTATGGGTTTAGTTTACTGTTACTGTTTATCTGGTTACTGCAGTTGACTGGGTGATTTACTTGTACTTGATGATCTCTTGATGTTTATGGATCCAGTTTGAAAATTTATGAAAAGTGGTCCTTGAAAGAAAAGAACTAAGGGGGTTGTAGCTCCCTTCCAGAAGAGACTGGAAAATGAGAGAGAGTTGTAGCTCTCTGCAGGTTGCAGCCTGCGTGCTGGTAAAGGACTGCACCAGTACAAAACCTTTGAAAAGAAGTTTCTAATTTGAAATAAGATAGAGACATATTGCAGCAGGTGGTTTTCACCCACATTGGGTTTCCACCTTACATCTGGTGTTCTTTGGTGTGACTATTTGTTTTCTTTGTTCATGCTCATTATTATATGATATTGACATGCAAAAATAATTCAAGTGTAAATAAGGAAGATTTATTAAAAGAACTTGATAATACTGATTCCCCCCCCCCCCCTCTCAGTATTATTTCCAACACTACTTACCACTACGCCCGTGCTAAAAGTGGCAGATCCGGAAAATTCCTTTGTGGTATGCACAAATACAAGTATGGAAGGTGTTGGTGGAGTGCTGACACAAGAAGGTAAAGTTATAGCTTACGAATCACAGAAATTGAAGGAATATGAGCAGCGATACTCCACTTATGACCTTGAATTAATAGAGGTAGTGCATACACTCAAAATGTGGAGACATTACTTGCTGGGGAGGAAATTTCTGTTGCTAACATATCATAGCAACCTTACCAATTTCGTCAACCAGTCTGGCCTTAATGTCTGACAGGCCAGATGGATGACATTTTTAAGTGAGTTTGACTTTTACATGAAGCATCTAAAAGGGAAGGAAAATCGGGTGGGTAATGCACTAAGTAGGAAGGTACATTGCATCTATGAGGTTCAAATTAGTCAAACATGCTCAAACATTCTAGAAATTATAAAGGAGGCATCGGTCAAGGATACATAATATACTTTTCTTTGGTAGCAAACAAAAGAAGCTTTGTTAAGAGGAGAAAAATCAGATTTCGACATAAGTCTGGATTACATCCTTACTTTCAAAAATAGAATTTATATTCCTAACCAAAGTGTTGTTAAACAATCAATAATGGATGAATTTCATCGGAAACCTTGTGCGGGCCACCCAGGTTACCAAAAATTATTAGAATCTATCAAGAAAGGGTAATTTTGGCCCAGATTAAGGAAGGATGTCATAGAATATTTATCCAAATGTTTGGAGTTTCAATGTTAGGGTCCCACCCTAACCCCCTTATCTATGTAATGGGACCACGTCATAGTTAAGAGTCAATAAAGCCCATATTAATAATTGTAAGTGGTTAATCCGTAATTAATAAAGGAACCACAGTTAGTTGCAAATGGGCAGACGGTATTAGTAATAAACGGTATTGACCCGTGGTATT
>APFE030430375.1:0-36789 GCA_000404065.3 Pinus taeda | reverse complement strand
TCTCCGACCTAGGAAGCTTAAATTTCCGAGTGTTTGACCATCCATCTGGCCATAAATTTCCATCCATTTCTCCCCACGTTACTCCATATTCACAATCTCCCTCCGCCTTTAAAATCGCGTTTTTCTTTCCAGCAGCTCTCCCTTCCACCTCTCAGTCCATTCATTCCACATCCCAAGTTTCGCAGTAATAATAAGTTTAACACTGTCGAACATCATCATGTCCGTACCTTCAGACAAGTTTTCCTCATTACCAAATGAGATTCTGGGATTCATCCTCTCTAAAGTCCCAATCAGAGAGGCAGTCAGATCCTCAGTTCTTTCGAGAAGATGGAGGTTTCTCTACACTCAAATACCCCAACTCAAAATATGTCCTTATCTCCTCTTGCAGGGGCCTGTCACACCGGATCCGTCATCGATCTCCACGGCAGAGAATGCAATCTCCAGCATTCTGCAATCGCATTGCTTCGATCTAGAGGCCTTTCATCTTTTCAACAACACTACAGGCACTCGCACCTACCCAATTGATAACAACTGGGAATTTGGCCGCGAAAGCGTATGGAAATGGGTGCAGTATGCAGCAGACAAGAATGTCCAACACCTCCATCTCGGCTATTCCAGGGTAAAAGAAATCCCGCCTCCTGCCCTTTTCTTTTGCACTCATCTCACTACGCTCACACTCAACAATTTCGTTCTCACCCATATTCCAACACATTCTTCTGGATTCAACCATCTCATTAGTTGCTCCTTCACAGACATGCAATTGACAGATGATTCATTATCCTGGTTTGCATCACATTGCCCACTTCTGCGAAAGCTCCAAATATTTTCCTGCACTGGCCTGAATAAGCCCACCATCTCCGCTCCCAACATTTTGCTTTTAGATGTAATGGTATGGGATGACATAGAGGTTTTAACGGTCAATTGTCCCACAATTAGAATCGTTGAGTTATGTTTGGTACATGATCTAAGGGTGAATGGGGTGTTCTTTCACGAGCTTTCAGCTCTGATTGTTACGCTAGAAATGCAGTGCGAAATAAATGTGATTGGATTGAAAATGGATTCGACTTTGATCGCCGAATACGGTGAATACGACAGTCTCTCGGCGCAGAGATTTGTTGAGATAGTGGGGAGTTTCAAAGCTTTGAAAAATCTTGGAATTCACATTTGTGATCCGTTGCCTGAAAGGGAAAAGGAGATGACTTTTCCTCTTATCAGCCTGCTGCAAGGGCTTCATCATCTTGAGCACCTGGTAATAAATGGCGTGTTTCTTCTGGTAAGGAATAGTTCCTAGGGTTATGATTAGTATTTAATTTCTGTTTTTTTGCTATTTAAGTCGAAGTTAGAACGGATTTCTCTTTGTAATGCAATGCAGGAATTAGGTAGAGATAAGTTACCAGCGCGTTTAAGCCCCCCACTTGCCAATCTGCGGTATGTGATGGTAGAATTGAAGGAATTTGACGAGAGAGAAATGGACGTGCTGGCGTGTTTGCTTAAGAGCGCTCCTGCTCTTGAAGATCTGCATTTCGATTTGCCTTTGAAATACGAGGAGACGCAATACACCCGGTTTTTAGAAGAATTGGTAGAACCATGGCGAACAACATCGTCGTCATGCCGGTGGCTTCATAGAATTTTACGCCGCTCCCAAATGAGGTTCTGAGCGTCATCTTTCATGTTTCATGACACAGACATTCAGATGGGGATTTAAATTTTAGATGCATCCATTATTATTATATTATGAACCCCGTTACCATTTTTCTTTTTCACTTGTTTCAAGTTCACAAGTGGTTACTCGGTCGCCACTATATTTACAGAAATATACTATATTTACAGAAATATTGGAGCTTGACTAAGGGGACTATCCTGTAGGGCTTTGAAAACAATTGATTTTGTGACCTCCAGAAGGGGAGCACTTATTTCACCAGTTGAGCTAATCCTCAGGGTTTCCCATTACTATTTATTATGAAAGTTTAAATTAAAATATCTTCTCAAGTTGGGTATTGCCATTTATTTCGTAATGGTGACTTTTTACTGGTCCACATATTTTTTTCTTAATAATTATTTTCTTAAATTTCAATGGGAGTTGTTTCTTCAAAAATCTGTAATATCTTTTATGTTTGTCAAGATTATTATCTTCTTATAATTTAATAGGAGTTGGTTCTCTAAGGGCGAGGCACTTATTTAACTAGTTGAACTAATCTTTAGGGCTTCCCATTGCCATTTACATTATGAAAGTGTAAATTAAAATATCTTATCAAATTAGGTAATACCAGTTATTTGATAATGGTGACTTGGTAATGGTGAGTGTTCACTCGTCCACATATTTTTTCCTTAATAATTATTTTCTTAAATGTCAATGGGAGTTGTTACTTCAAAAATCTGTAATATCCTTTATGTTGGTCAGGATTATCATCTTATAATTTTATGGGAGTTGGTTCCTTCCCATTGAAATTAGAAATTGTAAAAAAAAAATCTTATTTTTATTTTTATTTTTAAATGTATTTGTTAATATTTTTTATTGTTAAATGTAGTTGTAATAAATGGTACCAAAGTCAATTACTCAAATATTGTAGGCTATTGCTAAATTTGACTCAAGTTTGGGTAAATCTACTTTTTCTTGGAAGATAAGGGTGTCATTTTTGCCGGTGACATTGGGAACAAGTCAATGATTAGATGTTACATGTCTCAATTATTTCTTCATCCTCCCTATCGCTGTGAAGGATGTTGGATGTCTTAGTTGTTTATTTGTCCTCTGCCCTAGTGCCATGAGGGAGGGGTTGTTGGTCCAAGGCTTGATCCTATTAAGCAAAGTCTAATTAGTTTCAAGGATTTGGTTGATTACCCATAGGGTTGGGACTTGGCTCACTCCCTACTTGAATGTGCATTGAATGAAGCTTTTTTCTCCCAGTTTTCTCTCATATCTACGCCCTACGCCTATGAACGTATTGGCATGCCCTTTATTGGAGACAAGCTTTCATTAAAATCAATTGAAAAACCATTTCCTAGAAGGAGGGCCAAATCACGTCACTATAAAGGTCTCCATTTCCAAACCGAGGGTTTCAATCTCTAGGGAATGCATATTTCATTTTTTTCTAAAGTGACAAAGGTACGAGGAAGGGCGTCCCTCTCTGTATCTTTGTCTCAAGATGGTGAGTATGTACCAAACATGGTATTTAGGATTTACGTGACTCCATAAATAAAAATAAATTGAAGTGTGCCAAAATTAAGAAAAAAGATGATCACAAAGTCATCCTTGGGAATGATGTTCCGCTCCACGAGGTTGTGAATAAGGCGGACCTCATGATTATTGGTCAACCTTAAGGTTGATGTTCCAACATAAAAACCCTTGGCGATTGGGAGGCATGGGAATGCAGGACATGTTGAAGAATTTGGGGCACATGTAGTTAATGAGATTCTTCTTGACATGATAACTATTTGTGAGGCATTTTCAATTTTCTTATTATGACAATCTTCTCTTTGAAATTATTAGAGTGTGTGTTTCTTATTTCATCAAATAGCTAACAAAAACAAAGAGACAAGAATACAAGATGTTGGCATTCTGCAAGGACCAAAAACTCTCCCTCTCGAATAGGAAAACCCACACATAATTATTCTTATAGAGATTCCAATTGATGAACACCAAGACCATGACCCTTGACTTACTATGCCACTCCAAGACCAAGACACCAATCCTCTTCTTTGTCACTGTTGAGATAATCATCATTGATGTAGCATTGAGGTCATCATCATGATCTTCAATGCTACTGCAACATCTCTGCACTTTCATCGAGGTCTTAACTATACCATCGAGATATTATTAAGGTATGCCCTTAGGCCCATCGAGGTCATGACTACTACTCCTTCGTTGTGATCATAACCTTGTGGCAGAGTCTCCATTGAGATCATATATATGCTTATGATCATGACTGTAGAGAGTGTTACTATAGGAACTTCTTTTCCGAATTATGTTGAGACTATGTCGACTAATGTGGGATCTCTGAGATTCTTGTCATCACTGCTATGCCAAGATTATACTGTCTAGAATGATGAGACATAGTGTTCCCCTCTTTCACTAAAACCCTTATCATCATGCTTACGTCGAGCACGTTACTATTTATGTAGCACTCATCTAAAGCTATAGTGATTTCATCTGAAGTTTAAGCCTTATGTGCAGATAGAAAGCCATGTAGCCATCCAAAATTTGAGTTCATGTACCTATGAAGTAGTAGAGATACTTCTATGAAATTATAGGTTTCTATGGTGACTCTAGTCACCTATTTATAGGTGTTATGCCTCCATAATAAGCGAACATGTCAATGTGAACTTATGTGTATATTTTATTGAGTTGACATGTCATTTATATATAATTTGAGGCTGAATTAGTTGATCTCTCCATCATTTTTCTGACAATTTTCTTCTTTGGAGGATGGTGCTTGTCTTTGAGGGTTATTTGACACTAGCTTGACCCATATTCATGCTCAAGAATATCTCTTTAACATAGCTTTGATTCTTTGACTTTCCTAGACCTTTGGAATGAGCAAGAAACTCTTTTGAATAATCTACAAAAATAATATTTCTTTTCTTCATAAGTACGAAGATCAAAATTACAGTTATAAATACTGAACCAAGTTACAATTCTCTTCAACACTCCCTCTTAAGTAGGGAGGTATTTACAATGGTGCTTGGTGATTCTCAATCTAAATAATTTCTCATAAAAAGGATTGGTAACCCATATGTTATAACATCATAGTAACCAACATTTTTTATAGCAAGGCCTTCACTAACAACTCTATCTCTCATAAGATCAAAGGAAAATGTTGGTGAGACCAATGATTCATAGACACCTTTATCATTATCTCTTAAGGTACATACCCACCTAGGATTTCACTAAGTATTACCTTCTAGGACTATTTTATCTTGGATTCCCAACCCTCAAAGAATATTAGTCGTCTTTCCTACTCTTATCTTGGATTCCCTACACATCCTCAAAGAGCATAAAATTCCAAATGATTACCCGATTTTTTATTCTTTCTTTTGACGTGAAGACAAGAATGTTGTGTCTATCATGTGTCTACATTTCCGTTCATGACCTTCACCTAGACTTACAGTTATTAGTGTTCGTCTATTGTGTTGTCCCTCACTCCTCACTCATTTCTTTGCAAATGGTCAGTTGTCTAGGATGCATAAGAGAAATGAATTTAAAGCAATTTCCTAAGCCAAAAAAATCTATAAGATCTTGATTAGAACCTCTCCATTGCATAGTGTCTGAAATGAGCTTTCCAACAATATATAGAAGTCCCAAAATGGACCTCTCCATCAAAAGATATGGCATATGGAAGATCATGAGTCTTGTTGCCTTGAACTAAGGAAAATAATTTATTAGAGGACCCCAGGCATAACAACTTGAGCATATTGAACATCTTGCAGTCCTGCATCCCGCATGACCCCCGTAGTTCCTTATGCGCCATCCTTTAAGGAATTGTTGGGCGGGAAGAACACCAATAATTTTAAAGCATTAGGGAAGTGCAGAGGTCATTTACAGTAAAACTATTGAAAAACCAAGAGTAGGAGGACCCCCTTTCTCTCTCCTCTGGGGGAGCCACGTCGTACACTACTAGCAGTACCATATCCCATAACACTGCAGTCCCACAACTTCACACTACCTGCAGTCTCACATCCCACATATCAGCGAGGTCCCTGGGCACATACTTAAGGTTATCGGTAGTTCAAAGTGTCGAGTGCCAATATCACATCCTACAAGTCCTGTCGTCTTACAGGTCCCCGCATACGACAAGTCCCATAGGTTTGCAGGTCCTGCCCATCCCCACATCCCACATCTCAATGATCTCTTAGTTTGGCAGTCACATTAAACTCCAAAACTTTGTCGGGCACTGATCTTGTGATATAGTGTGAAATAACCTAGGAGGGTTGAGAAATATAAGAGAAAAAAGCATGGAAAAACCAAGGCAAGGTCACTCATTTCTCTCTCCTCCATATGGTGGTATGGGGATATGGTAAATCCCACATCTCACAATCCGGAAATATCGATGAATCAATGAAATTTTCATTTCAAGACCGTGTGGGGGCCGATTCTATAATACAATGTAAAAATTATGGGAGGGCCCAAATTCATGAACAAAGGAAATGCACGTGAAAACAAGGTCAGGTAGGCCTTTTTCTCTCTCCTTTACGGGGCCACATGGTGGCATGCGATTGGTCCTTAGAGCTGAAATGGCAGTTAATGTTCTCGATGATGTGGTAGTATGGAGGACACATGGCAATACATACGTTGACGTGGTAGGGGACATGTGTCACTCAGTTTTAGCATTTTCATGGGTCCTATTGGGCCATTTCTGGGTGACACATGTCACCACTCAAACGTGACACATGGAAATGATGACATCGTCCCTCATATCAGTGATCGCATGAAATGAAAATTATTTCCTTCATCGATGCTCCTCCCCAGCTACGATTGCGATAAGGAAGAAGCCCCCCGATGCGATATTTAATAGTCTCTATTTGATAAAGATTTCGCGTCCAAACTTCGGTTAATGCAGTGTAAGAGAAAATCAAAGGGTATTTCGCATTATTAAATAAAAATGCCCCCTGACACAAGTTTAAAGGCCTTAGCGCCTAAAAGGTTAAAGCCCTTGGTCTTAGCCCGTGGTTATATGAAGAAAACAGAGATATGTGCACCACATCAAAGGGGGGTTAAGGGGGAAATCAAAAAGTGCTTGTTTCACCTATTTTAGAGGTAAAAATCTCACAGCTGACAGACATCGTTGTTACACTACATCAAGGCATGGATGGTGCAGGATTTTGTAGAGCTTTCAAAGACGTTTAGCTCGGCAGTAGGGGTGTTTAATGGAGGGATGGTGCATTCAAACTATGTGTGGGCACTTTCATGAGAAAAATAATCTGCAATACGCATCCAATGTTGACCCCGTACATAGCTGTAACACTACATATAGAAGATCGAGCATTCAAAACCAAGTATGGGTGCACTCCAAAATGGCTCTTTATGACCTGCTTCCAAGGTCGGAACTGGAGGCACTAAAGGCAGAAATGATAGGAGTTAGCTGAGCATAATAGGAAACCATACCATGAACTAGATGTAGCTTGAAGCTAAACTAATTACAGGAGTAAGCGCGGAGATATTGCATTAATGTTTCATATGTTTTGTGATCTTGTGATGTTCTTTCCTTTATGAGACAATTACTATTTTTTGTGATGCTTTTAGGACAAAGAGCCTTCCCTGGCCGAGACAACAAGTTGATCTGAAAGTTAAGACTCAACCCAGGGATATTTTGTACCATATCATGATTGATAACGAATCCATTCTTCTTATAAATAGGGGGTAGAAACAGTGAATAAAGGCTCCAAAATCTGCAAAGAGAGGTTGATATTTTTGTGAGACTATATCACTTAGTTACATAAATCTTGCAGAATATCATAGGAGTGTTGGTGATTCCCCCTTTGAGTTATTACAGTGTGTTGTTTCCTATTTTCATCCATTTTGTCTATTTTCTTCTATGAATTCATGTAACAATAAATTCTCTAATATTTCATACTTTCCTACAGATTCATTTGCATTGAGATGTTAATATAGATGCATGTTTGATGGGTTGAATTTATATCTCTAAACTGTACTACATCAATCACAACATCCCGTTTCTTTTCAATCCATTATATCTACTTGTAACTCAGATAATTGTAGCAAATATCATGGTTTGAGGCTCTATGCTTTTAATATAGATTTCTTGTTTCTTTGAGCTCTACATTTTTAGTTATCCGTTCTCTTTGTCTTCTCTCATTTATTCCATAAAGATGATTAAATTGTAAGCCTTTGAAGTGCTCAGCCTCCACTATTTTCTATTATATTTCTAGAAATTGTGTATGTGTAGAAATATTGAAATACTTGACCTGTATCTTTGGATGAAAAAGCAACTCATGCCTCTTATATATGTGTATAGAACATGGGTTATGTCTCCTCCTTCTGCAGAATCATTTGAGACACACCAATTTAGATGTACCCAAACACTGGTCTTGTAATCAATCTAAGGCTATCTCTGGGAGCAACATCATCTTCTGGCACCATTGTTGGGGAACATATTGAAGGATTTTTCCCCTACGATATGGAAAATTGAGCACCCTTCGTGTAGGTGAGCAAATTCTATTGTGATTGAATTCACATCACCTTGGGAACTCCACACCCCCCTCATTATCATTCATCACCCTAACTTTTAAAATGCCTCATACTCACTTCGACACCTCTCAGTAGAAAGCCCCATTTGTCTTTGACCCTGAAAAAATAAATTTTTGGAATGTCTAGAAAGATAAAACTCCCCCTACCTGTGCTACCATCTCACTAGCCTTCACAACTTCCTCCTAGAATTCTCAGACCATTGTTGCTCATTATTCAGGATTGGTTCCTAAGATCTTGACAAACCTTGCTTCCCCTCCAGCCACTATGGTCTTGACCCTAGTTCCTCGAGAAAATTTTAATCCCACTCCACTAATTCGGATGGCTCTTCCATGACTTTTTCTAAATATATATGCACCTCCCAATTTACATCAACCCCTAAGTGGTATTTCCTAGGACTACTTAAATCTTCTCCCTAGGTTTAATGGGGAAGATGAAAATTCTTCTCAGAAACACATTCAAGCCTTTTCTGTTTTTGCTGAGAACCTGAATGTAGAACATCTACATGTGGTTCTGAGACTTTTTGTACAGTGCCTTGATGGAGAAGTGACAAAATGGTTTAAAGCCCTACCAAATGCCTCCATCACCGCTCGGGAGGAACTTGAAACCTTCTTCACACAAAAGTGGGGTGAGAAGAGAAATCATGAGTACCTCCACATAGAGTTCAATGCCATCTGGAAGAATCCAAAGTAGGATATCTCATAATTTAATAAGAGGTTCAGTAAGCAATATAACAACTTGCCTTCTAAGATAAAGCCTCCTCGAGTTGCTACTTGTGTAGCTTACTTGGGAGCCTCTGAATCTGACTTTTGTTTTACCTTAATAGAAATTAAGTCTCCTACTTTAGATCAACTCCAAGTCCATGCTTTTGAAGTAGAAGCAAATTTTACCTCAACAAGGAAGTCAATTGGAAAGCAGGACACCACTGGGAATAGAAGAGGTAAAGAAGAAGCTTCCTGCTTTGGTCATACAAGAGAATCACCAGACCTAAAGTTGGAGGAGTTGGATAAACTCATCATGAGTTTGTCCCATAAGGTTGGAAAGCTTGAAATTGAGAACACGAGTCTCTCCAAATAGAATACTCAAGGCAACAAATGAGGATATAACCCACAATATAGAAGGCCCTTTTTATAGATACTTCCAAGGGAGAGAAAGGAATATACAGTTCAGATCTGTCATCCTCTATATTTAGAAGATTATCCCGATGAGAAATGGTAAGATACATAGGTGGTGAAGGGAAAATTATATTCTGCTTTCTCTAGAGAAGAACATGGAAATATGGCTCACTAGGAGGCCATTCATGATAGAGAAACAACAACAAAGGAGGAAGATATAGATTATTATTATAAAAAATTGGCAGATTTCATGAAAGAACAACTACACCAAAGGTATGATCAAAGATCTTCAAGAAAGAGGTCAACGGAGCCAAACCAACAAGAACCAACTACCCCCAAAATATTCCCTCAGTACCATATAACGGGAAAGGTAATTTGAATCCTAACCCTACCAAGGGAAAATTCCCCTTGAATAAGGAAAGACATATCTCAAAGGGTCACACAGCAAAGGAGGCACCTGTACTGTAGAAAAACACTGGTGGTAGTGAAGGAGAAGGAGAGCTAGGAGGTATAGAAAATACCCAATCTACATTCAACCTTCAAAAGGGGCTTGAATAGGTAAAGATTTTTGTTCCACTGACTGAGCTTCTGAAGCAACCTACCTATAAAGCTTAGGTATCTCAATTCATGCATCCATCAGTCTCACCACCCACCCATGATTCTCTAAATTTTCCAGAAGAGAGGCCAATAGTGGCCTTTGGGCCACATGTGGAAGAACTTGATCCTTCTACTACACCTTTCTATGTGACTCTGGGAATCCATGACCTCCTTTTTTATAATTTCATTTTGGACTTTGGAGCCTCCCACAACCTCATGCCATAGGAGGTAATGGAACATATTGGCTTGCAAATCACTAGGTCCTATAACAACCTATACTCCCTTGACTCCAAGAGGGTTAAATTTTTGGGAATGATAAAGGATTTGGTGGTGAACCTGGCTTACATCCCTGTGAGGAGCATGTTAATGGACATAATATTGGAAGATATACACCCTCATTTTGGCATGCTGCTGTCTAGATCTTAGGGTTCCAAGGTGGGGGGCTTTATCAAGTTCGATCTAACTTATGTCACCATTCCCACCTTTGGAGGAGAACAAAGGAGGATATGTAGAGAATATAGGTTTCTAAAAACTATGACCTCAGTTAAAGGTTCACAAAACTCCCCAATGTATGGAAAGGAAAGTAACCTCTCTTGTCTACTAGAAGAAGATGAGTCTATCTTAGAGGAAACATTAGTCCATCTAATATGGCAGGTAGAACATCAACATGCAAGTGAAATCAAAGTATGGACATTATATTTTGGTGGAGCCAATTCAAAAGATGGAAATGGGGAAGGAGTATTTTTGGTATCTCATGAGGGCTACATGATACCCCTCTCATTCAAGATAGAGTTTGAAGTAACTAACAATGTGGGGGAGTATGAAGCACTTCTCCTTGTGTTACAAACTACAAAAAATATGAATATTGAATACTAAATCTTAAACCTATTGAGAGAGCCCTCTTAGGTTGAGGAGGCTAAGCCTTAGCCAAAATATTGGTTTGAAAGAGTTACTCAGAGTCTACTTGATCAGTAGCCTATCAAAGTTAGATGTTGTGATAAAATTTTGATCCATGGAAGTTGATCCATGGCAAGAACTCTCGACTCGGGGGTGAACTAAAGGAAGTCAGTTCTAGGTTGGGTGGAGGTACTTGATTTTACAAGTGACATTATTTAAATTTCTCTTGTCGGATTCCATTGCATGGGATGTTGCTCCTTACCTTGTATACTTTTGAATTGTCTCAGCATATGTGTATGGATACATGTGTGATATTTCTGTAGGAGGATGATTGAATAATGATGCATGAGATAACTATCTATGATGAATCATTATGTTTTTAAGGTTACCATTCTATAGCCAGTGGTTGAGGTTATTCAAGCTAGGCCTTTTGCACCAAGAATTGCATCCACTCACGATCGTCTTAACTATTTATTCACTATGCTTCGTATTGCATATGATATATCTGTCAATAATAATTTCGACTATGACAGTAGGACTATGATCATGATATAGGGATATGCTAGCTAGAATATATTTATGATAAAGTTTCCATTAATGTTCGTGTTGAGTTAGTAAAGGAATGAAATCATTATTCATAATCTTATCATGTTGAATGCCCATGATTCATTTGTTCCTCCAACTTGTAATTCATGCATAAGAGTTGATTTGGAATGTAGTAATAAAGTCAATTCATTGGACCTAAAAATCCACATCGTGGATCCAGTGGAGCATATTAGGTAGTTGGTAGTATTGTGCCAAGGGGGTATGTGAGAAATGGTATCAAATCTCTATGTTCAATATTGTGGCCGAAGGGCCAACCCACTTCTATAAGATATGAGAGACGCGTACATCCTAAAATAGTTCCTAAATAAATAAGAGGTTTCACTTATTATAAAATTGCTATATTCGAGAATTCATAAAGGATTGAAATTCAATATAAAGATGATGGAGTTGAAGAAATAAAATATATAATCAAATATATATGTTATATTACAATATTATATTGATTACTTGCAATCAACGGTAATTTTGAACTAGGGCGTTTGAAATCATGGATTTTTCTACAAAAGTGAAATCTCCTATTTTGCTTGTCAAGCATGTAACTAGTTGTGATTCCAATTGGCATAACGGAATCAATTAAAAACAAAAGTATTCCATTGGATCATTGTATAGTGAAGAAAGAAGGGTAGAATCCATACATTCCTATGCTAAGTTTTCAAGCAATATTTTGATGAAAATTTTATTCTTATAATGATTTTGTAGTTGGAAAAGTATGTATGAAGTGATATATATATATCATGGAAAATCTTGTATCATGCTATACGGAGGAATACATATTAAAACATTGGAATGAATGTGTTACTATGATACACTATGTTTAAAGATCATACGAAGGCATTAAAATACCAATACAATTGTACTGATAAAAGGTTTGACTAACATTACAAAGGTCATATTTATCAATGTATGTAAGGTTAAATCATCATTGTAAAGTTTAAGAATGCCTTCTCTCAGATCATCGTTAATGTCTTAAGAGGAAGATAGTATCGCTGGCAATAACTCATTATTAACAAGCCTAAAATCCAAGCTAGTGCTAGAAATATTATATGGTGTTCTGTTTCTGGTTTTTTTGGATAAATACACCATATAAATAAAGAGTAACACAAAGTCTAAATGTGAAAACAAAATGAATTATGTGGTCAATGGAATAGGGGAACCACAATGGATCACTAAGGTGGTAATGGAAATCACCTTGCTTGGTTAGAAACATGTGTAGGAATTTCATAATGGGCAAGGGATTTAAATAATTTTGAACACACATGTACCTGTAAGATTAAGTCTGTAAAATAAATCGAAGAGTATCTCCTGATGGAGAGAGTATCATTGCCTACAAGGGTTATTGTGAAAAAGAGTTAAAATCTTGCGTATAGTGGTTAGCTGAGTTGTGGAACCTTTACAACATGGTTCCCTATGAACTACACAACTTCTAATAAAATGCATGCAACAAAAGTTTCAACGAACATTCGTTTTTTATCTATCGGCAGAAGTTAATATAGTTATCTGTGCATATAAATTAATGTAGTGAACATTAAACCTTCCCCGGGTAGGTAGCTTACCCAACACTATTTAAATTAAGTAGCTTCATTGCGTAATGGGTTTTACATAGTCATCTAAGAACCACCACGGAATCTTGGTTGTGCAACCAACTACAACCTTTCATATTAAACAAAGGCAATGCCCTCATGAGCTCCTCCCTTCAATTTCCTCTTGTGTTGTTGGCACTAAGAAAATAACTTGGTTTGACCATCAACGGACTAAGGATAAAGCATGAGGGACGCTTTCACAATTACTATCGAATTAGATTCTTGCTTATACAGCTCACGGGTTTGTAACAAAATTTTGAGCCTTTGAGCTTTAAAGCATGCTCGGGTATAACAACTTAGAAGAATGTTTTATGGTCATATTTAAAGTAAGAACACCTTTCCAATTGAAATAGTGTATAAAATCATGTTGAGGATTGTTGATCTTCTTTCCGAACCGCAGTGTTGATCTTTGGCTTTAGCCACTAATCTGGACAGGTTCGAGTTGCCTTAAAAGAAAGTGGTTGGATAAGGTTTATCCCTTTGACAATGCTCATACCTATATTTTCCCTTCCACTGAACTTTGGATTAGCAAGATTGATGCTTTTTTTCTGTATCACTCAATTTTATTTCTTTATCCATTGAGTTGGAGATGTTTCAAAAATGAACATAACTATTCGTTAATGGTTATCTAGTTGTTTCGATAACTATATTGCACCTTTGCATTATAGACAGAGGAAATGCATATTTGAGGGTGTCAAAAATGTTTTAAACAGTGACTATAGCCATTACATGATGGGTACTAAGTTTATCGACCTTGGTTGTTACGGCTTGTACCTTCTTGGAATGTGACTATGATGAGCATAGTTTCCTCGGGGATATACCCATCCACCATGATCAGTGTATGCCAAAAGGCTAACAAATGGGATTCAGAATCCATTTTTCCTCTGGGAAGTTAAGCCAACTAGGGTTGATCCACCATGCTAGTGCACACAAGAGAGGGAAGCCTAACGTATACGCTGAATTAGTCAAGGATGCTATAGTAAGTCAACAAGGAATCTACAGGTCATGGGTTGTGGCTCCATTTAATCATCTCTAGCTTCTCCAGTCATCACACACATGTGATCAATGGTCTTGGCCTGGATCCTCCAAGATGATTGATGCAAAAATGTTAATTAAACTCTCTCATAGAGAATGCAATGTTATGGAATTGAAAGGAGGGAAGTACATTTGATGCAGGAGGGGAAATAATAGTTTAAAGAAGAAGCTCGTGGAGTGCCAAAGAAACTATCCTAGAACATGAAGCCCATATTTCGTTCGGGTACCGAGGAATGTTCGGCAAAGTGGCAAATTGGAGTCGCACGAAATCAAGGCGCACTAATTAGATTATGAGTTGTTTAATTTAATTCATAACACATACCTTTTGTTAATTACCTCCTCAGAGTTGCCTGGTTGCATTATTTGTTTAGCCTTTATGATTTTGCGTGACATTATTAAATGCATTTACTTTTACATACAATGTATGACCCTTAGTATCATGACACACATTTCTATTCGATTTTCTCAGTGAGTCTGAGATATTGTAACTTGCAAGCTAGTAATTCTCATTTCTTGTAGGTTGCATTCCCTATTATAAGCTCATTGTCCATACTTTAATGCTTCGTCCTATTACTTTGAGGCCTTGCACTCAAATTTTAAGGTCGATCTTTGAAGTTCAATTGCTTATAAAGCTTTGTATTTCCTAGGAATGTTTGAATTGAAATGACAACACTCAACGCATATTGTTATGACATCACACAGTGTGACTCAATAGACAACTATTTTGGCCTATTTTGGTTTCTCTATCTTTGTAATGAGATGGCACAATTTTGATGGCATAGATTCACTATGGCATGGATATCCTAAAAATTAAAATGCACATGTATTAAACCATAACCCGTGCCTCATTATTCTTAACACTCTATCATTCGAATTGCTTTCTTAGTCAATCGCTATGAATATTGGCATTTATATACTATCCTTGTGTTTATATTTTGTGGCTCAATCCAATGGGATAATTATACATAGAGAAACAACATCAATCTAGATATTAGCGATCACATTTATCCACAAGGTAAATGAATTCATCGATCAAGTTCATGGAAATATTGCCAAGCCATCTGAAGATCAAGATCTATCTGAATACATGGAAAAATATCTAAAGGCTCATAGGATTCTTGAGTAATCTATCAAAGATTCCCTCATTCCTCATATAACCTAGGTGGAGATATCAAAAGAGTTATATGATAAGCTGATAGAACTATTCTCTTAAATTACAATAAGAAATATCATATCACTTAGATATGATATATATAAGTTGAAGGTATCAAAGGATCAAGGAATATCTTCATGCCTTTCAAAATCTTCTCAAATAAAAACTCAATTATAAGACCTATGAGAGATGATATCTGATAAGGAAATGATCTCCATCATTCTAAATGCACTAACTGATGAACAAGGTAACCTACTATCCAACGAGGAAGAGGCAGCTATCCCATTTAACAATGTATGGACTCTATGTAAGATAGAAGAAGACATGTTGAAGGGACAATATGATGAATAACCTATAAAACTGAATCAAACAATTAGGAATGGAAAAAGGAAGTTCATTAAATTTGGTCCTCGGAGGAAAAAGAAGAAAATTCCTAAGGTTCTATGTTTTAGTTGTCAAGAATATGGGCACTATAAAACAGATTGTAATCAAAGGGATACTAACAAAATAAATCAAGAAGAAGCTCATATTAATGAAGAAGTGGAAGAACCTGAAATGAACAAGCCAAAGAAGGAGGAAGTGAGAGATCTCCACTATGACTGAGATGATCTCGTTCAATTATTATTCTACTGTGTAAAGTATAGATAAGTATATTTGTAAATAAGATAAGATGCATCATATTAGGGAATGGCATCATGGTAGAAGCATTAAGAGATCATGATATAGGTAACTTGTAAAATGTCCAGGGAAAAAATCTATAGCTATATAACGTATAACTCTTGAAAACCTCATTGAAAGATACTTATGGAGAAGGAAAAAGTCCTCTAGGACAAGAATCATCATACATCTGCATAATAAGATATGATAGATCCACCAAATTTTATAATTGAAACTTCATTGTAAGGTTCACCAACCATGAATAAAGACAAGTTAAATCCATAATATAATAGAAAAACATGGAAATAGGTCTATAGAATAAGGCTTCTTCATTCAAAGGAAGCTGTTGTAGAAAGTGTGAGGAAAGTGTTGGGTTGTGTTATATTCTTTCCATGATTAGCCCACACAGTTAACTGAGGTATTAGAGGGGAGACAAAGACCCCCCTTCATTCCTCCATTTGCACATCAGGGGCATCACACGGGAGGCGGCATCCCACCTTGTCTAGGGTGTTTGAGGGGGGTGAGTAGTCCCCCTCTATGGGGTCTAGGGAAATGCCACAGGGAATTTTTTTTGGACCCTATATTAGGTTGGGTGTACCTACGTATGGTTTTTCCATGGTTTTTGCACATAGTTTTCGATGCGATGGTTTTCGATCCATGGTTTTGGACGTGATGGTTTTCTATATATGGCATTGGATGCTTTGGCATATATAAATATGTATCGTAACAATGAAAGGAACATAATGAAAAATCAATTTGGTAGTCCCGATTTTGGGATCCGGGGGAAAATCTTTGTGTATATGTGTTTTACGTGTTATTCTCTTGCATTTTTTATTTTCTATGTTTTAGAATTTGTATGTAGATAATTTTTGTATGAGGTGAAAACCTAGATTTGGTGTCAGAGTTGTTTTGGCTTCAAGGGGATGCCTTTGTTACTGAGGGCTTTCGCTCGGGCCTGTGGTAGACCCTATTTAGTGGGAGATCTATAGGATCGATTATGGTGGTGAAAGAAGATGGCGAGAAGTGGAAATATAGAGATTGAGAAATTTAATGGTCATAATTTTGAGTTGTGGAAACTCAATATGTAGGATCTATTGGTGGATAAAGATTAGTGGATCACAGTAGATCTAGGAACTAAACCAACGGGAGTGTCCGATAAGGAATGGAAGAATTTGGATCGAAAGGAAAAGAGCACAATATGATTATGTGTCTCAGATTTAGAATTGTTGAATGCATCTGGGGAAGCTATGGCTAAGGCTTTGTGGGACAAGTTAGGGACTTTGTACCAATCTAAGTCTCTAGTGAATAAACTGTTCCTACAGAAAAAGTTGTATAACCTGAGGATGAAAGATGGAGACTTAGTGATAGAGCATCTGAACATATTTAATGCTGTGCTAAGTCAGTGATTATCTATTCATATTAAAAGTTATGACAAAGATAAGTGCATCAGTTTGTTGTGTTCTCTACCAGATTCGTGGGATAGTCTCGTGATTGAAATAGGTGTCAATGCAACTTCCTTTCAATTTGATGAAATAGTCTCATCCTTGCTGACGGAGGAGAGGAGACAAAAAAATATGGAGATCCAGAATGGTGATGCCTTATTTTTACGAGGACAGTCCTAGAACAAAAGCACAAATAAGTCATTGAGTGGGAGATCTAAATCTCCAGGAAAACCTGTAAAGGTAGTTTTCTGGAAATGTGGAAAGGAAGGGCACTATAAAAGGGACTCTAAATCTAAAGCTCCTGACAAAGGAAAGGGATCTGATGATGCTCCTTCTGTAGAGGCGAAAACCACCTTATATGAAGGTGGGGATGTGTACTTGGTTTCTTTAAGTACATGAGTCATAGTTGATTGACTCAAGTGCATCCTTTCACTTCAATCCCCATAGAGAGTGGTTCTACGAGTATGAGAAATATGATGGTTGTGATGTCTTCGTAGGGGATGATAGGAAGGCAAGAATCATTAGTCGTGGAAAAGTAAAGTTGAAGTTGCAAGGTGGAAGGGTTAGAAAACTTCTGAGTGTTCTCCATATTCTTACATTGGCCAAAAATCTAATTTCTATAAGCAAGTTGGATGATGCAGGTGTAAAAACAACGTTTGAGAAGGATAACTGCAAGATAGTTTGGGGAGCACTGGTATTGATCTGGGGAGTTCAGATTGGGACTCTGTACAAGCTACAAGGTAGCACTATTGTTGATGGGTTCAACAGTTCTGTGGTTCTTGAAATTGGAACAGAAAATCTAGTGGTCTCTATATACAAGACCATGTTGTGGCACCAAAGGCTTGGAAATATTGGAGAGAAGGGCCTTCGAATACTTCATGGTAAAGGTATGGTAGAAGGTATGAGTAATAGCCCTCTGGATTTTGATTTATGTGAAAATTGTGTATATGGGAAGCATAATTGGGTAAGTCTCCACTCTGGTGGTAAGACGACAAAATAGATATTATAACTTGTGCACAGTGATGTGTTTGGACCTATGAGGCTTCCAGCACTGGGTAAGTCCGTGTACTATGTATCATTTATAGATGACTTCTGAAGGAATACATGGATATATTTCCTTAAGAATAAATATGAAGTCTTTGATAGGTTTAAAGAATTTAAGGTTCTAGTGGAAAACCAAACAAAGAAGAAGATAAAGGTGTTGGATAGATAACAGTGGAGAGTTTTGCAGTATGGAATTTAAAGAAGTCTTTAGGTAGTGTGGTATAGCACGAGAAAACACTACTCCATATACATTTGAGGAAAATGGAGTTGCGAAAAGAATGACCAAGATGTTGATGGAAAGGGCAAGAAGCATGCTCAGCGGTGTCAATTTAGGACAAGAATTCTAGGCAGAAGCGGTGTAGACAGCATGTTACCTGGTCAACAAATCACCTTCATCAACGTTGGAGGATAAGACTCCACAAGAGATATGGACTGGTAAGAAACCTTCTCTTTCACATCTAAGGATATTTGGATGTGATGCATATGTAAATGTTCCAAAGGAGAAAAGAACCAAGTTGGATAGTAAATCTAAAAAGCGCATATTTATTGGGTATAAGGATGGTTTAGAGGGTTATAAGATTTGGAACCCACTAACAAGGAAGGTTGTGTAAAACTGAGATGTGGTGTTCAAAGAGGTGAAAGATGTTATTAAACATGAAGTCCCATCAAAGGAACCTAAGAATATGGAGTTTGAGCTATAGGAGGAAGAATCAGACTCTATAGCGGAGGAGGAATCAGAAGATGAAGAGCCACAAACTCTAGGTGTGAGAAGATCAATTCGAGAAAGAAGGTAGTCAGAAAGGTATAGTCTATCTAATCTCTGTTCAAATTTCTCTTTATCTATTATTGATGATGATCCCAGAACTATGAAGGAAGCAGTAGATTCAGAGGATGGAAAACTCCGAAAAGAGGCCATGGTTGATGAAATGGCATCTTTGCACAAAAATGAGGCTTGGGACCTGGTGGAGTTTTTTGCTGGAAGGAAACCCATTGGCAGCAAATGGGTGTTCAAGAAGAAGACAAATGTGGAAGCAAAGATGGAGAAATACAAAGCTCGGTTGGTAGCAAAAGGTTATTCCTAGGTTCTGAGAACTGATTTTGGTGATACTTTTTCTCCTGTTTCCAAGGTAGCTTCTATTAGATTACTTCTATATATTGTTGCTTCTTTTGATGTTGAGGTAGAAAATATGGATGTGAAGACAACATTTCTTCACGGGGATTTGGAAGAGGATATCTACTTGAAGCAACGTGAAGGTTTTATGGTGAAGAGTAAGAAAGAACTGGTATGGAAGTTAAAGAAGTCTTTGTATGGGTTAAAATAGTCACTAAGGATGTGATATCAAAAATTTGATACATTTATACGGGGACTTGGCTTCACCAAAAGAAAAGAAGAAAATTTTGTGTATTTTAAATTAATTGGTGACCGTTTTATTTATCTGGTCTTGTATGTGGATGATATGTTGCTCATTGGAAATGAAAAAAAAATTATCTAGGATTTGAAGACCCAATTTCCCTCCGATGTGAACGATATTGGTGTTGCAAACTATATTTTGGGTATGGAAAACTAAAATAGATCAGGCAAAGAGGAAGCTCTGGTTAAACCAAACGAAGTATGTTGAGACAATACTGCAGAGGTTTAATATGTAGGATAGTAAACCAGTGAAGGTTCCTACTCCTGTAGGTGTAAATTTATATGTCAAATAGTGTGCCAATACACAAGAAGAGGAAGAGGACATGTCCCATGTTACATATGCAAGTGTAGTTGGTAGCTTGATGTATGTGATGGTATGTAATAGACCAGACATCACACATGAAGTGGGAGTATTGAGCAGTTTTATGTCAAAAGCAAGGAAAGAAGCAGTTTTTCAAGTATTTGCATGGCACTAGTGATTATGGTTTGTGCTACCAAGGAAGACAAGGATTAGACAGAGGTTTGGATATCCATGGATTTTCTGATGCGGACAGGGTTGGAGATTTGGATCAGAGAATATATACAAGTGTGTATATGTTTAACCTATTTTGAGGTGCAGTCAGTTGGATGAATAAGAAAAAATCTGTAGTGGCAGTATGAACTGTAGAGGCAGAATACATGGCAACCACTCATGCAAGGAAGGAAGAAATTTGGGTGAAAATCTTGTGTTCAAGTATGCAATTAGTACAAGGAGCTATAAGGATAGACTATGATAGCCAATGTGTAGTTTTCTTGGCAAATAACCCTGCCTACCATTCAAACATAAAGCACATTGATGTTCAGTATCACTTTGTGAGGGATATGATAGAAGACAAAAGGGTGTCATTGGGAAATGTGGACACTTTAAAGAATACTACATATCCATTGACGAAATTTGTGAGCTCAGAGAAGTTCTCTTGGTTTAGAGAAACAATGGGTGTTGCAGGGTTGGACAAATGACTAAGCTCTCCCGCGGACAGAAAACAAAAAGTTTGAGAATGTTGGGTTGTGTTATATTCTTTCCACAACTAGCCCACGTAGTTAACCAAGGAGTTAGAGGGGGGGAGTAGCCCCCCCTTCGTTGTCCCGATTAGACATCCCGGGGGTCACAGGGGGGTTTGAGGGTGGCAGGTAGCTCCCCTCTACGGGGTTCGGGGCAGTGCCCTGGGGATAACTATATTAGGTTGGGCATAACTACCTATCATCTTGTGCATGATTTTCACACATGGTTTTGGACGTGATGGTTTTCGGTCCATGGTATTGGATGCCTCAGCATGTATAAATATTTATTGTAACATTAAAAGGAACATAATGAAAAATAAATCTGGTAGTGCCGATTTTGGGATCCAAGGGAGCATCTCTGTGTATATGTGTTTTATGTGTTATTCTCTCACATTGTTTATTTTTTATGTTTTAAAATTCGTATGTAGGTAATTTCTCTACGGGGCTAAAATCTACAAAAATATGAGGTATTTACACAAGTGATATGATTACAGACATCACGTGCTATCTCTAAAAGCCTTATCAGAAAAAGGATCTCCTCCTAGGATGCAAGAATGCATAGATCACGTATTTAAAAGAAGAAATCAACATAATATGTCTTCATTGGAAAGATGAGGTAACTGAATAAAATTTAGAAACTCTGATTGGAAGTTCTCAAGGATTGAAGATGTCACAAAACAAAGGAAGAGACCATGGAATAAGTAAGAATGATAAATCCAGTCAACATCCGATATCCCAAGAAGATTAATTTGATATATCCCAGAAAGATATGAAGTCTCTGATGAAATGTCTGGAAATGATAGATACCCTTAACACGTATCTTTAGGAAATGTGTCAACATGTACACTGATGTTGATTCTTACAGGAATATGTAATGGTGGAAAGCCCTCACAAAGGTAATTATGATTTAAGTGTTCATTACTTATTTATGAACTAGTATCTGGATGAGCTTATGCAGGACTACGAAAGGGAAGAACTATCAATATCTTCCTATAAAACCACATGGAAGGATGAAAGACCTTTCCTAAGAAGAAATCATGATGAATGTAGAATAAGATGAAGAAATCCTAGACGTCGAGAGATATATCAATTTCTAATGAGAGGGATGATGACATGACTGACTCATGGATGAAAGTGATGAATAGTCTATGCCTTATGAAGAATTCGCCAAAATAAGAATACTCCTTGATAAATAAATACATGACAATGAAGGAAGGAGTTCTTCTAGCACCTGGCTATCCCATCATCTCCACTTGAGGCGATTTTGTAGGTTCCTAATTAAGAGGGAGCCTAAAAACAAGTTTCATACTTGGAAGAAACTTTGAAATTCCTGAGCCAAGAGGAGCTTAGGTACATTCCTTCTATAGGAATGAGTAAATTTGTCCTCCCTAATTGAGAGGGAGATTTAAACACATTATTCTTGTCTTCACTTGGGAAGACTAAATAGAGAATTGGGTAATAATTTGGCATCTTACACTCTTTAAGGATGAGATAGGGAATCGAAGATAGCAAAGGGAGAAAATAAGGAGATGATTTCAGCCCTCCTACAAGAGATCGCGTTGGTCTAACTACCATGGACAGACACTTATATATATTAGCACTCAACCTCATTTGGAGGCAATCAAGTTCAATCAAGAAAGTCTACAAAGAAGTGTGAAAAACATACTAGGGAAAGAATTTATCTCAGTGAAGTAAAATGGAAGGAGGGTGAAGTTATTTTGTGGATTTGTTTCTGTAATATATTCTCCCTCATGCGAAGGCAAAAGAAAGTAAAGTGCGAGAAGAAGGTTGAAGTCTTGCAGCTACATCGAGGTGATCTTATTTTGGTAGAATACCTCATTAGAAGGAGACGAGTAGAAGAAGAATATGTCTCTCTCTTAAGACCGATATTATCAAGGAGACCACGATTATCAAGGAAGCCAAAAAGAGTAAGACTGATAATATCAAGGAGACCGCGATTCTCAGGTAAGCCAAAAAGAGGAAGACCAAGATTATCAAGGAACCCAAGAAGAGGAAGACGAAGAAGTTGTCTTAGAAGAGAGGCTAGTGAATTGGTCTTGCTAAGACTCTAGTGTCAAGGGTCATTGTCATGGCCTTGGTGTTCGTTAATTGAATATTTATAAGAATTTCGTTTGGTTTTTCCTCTCAAAAAGTGAGAGGCTTTGGCCTTGGCTAACAATCATATACACTATGTCTCTTGTCTCTCTATTTTCTCATGATATGATAATTGTCTTGATGAAAAGAACATAATAATAATTACAAGAAAGAGAAGATCATAATCAAGAATCAAAAGTACATCACAATCAATTATCATAAGTAGATAAATCACCTAAATTATAATTCCTTAGATTCCTCAACATGATACCAGAGCTAAGGTGCTAAAGTTAAGAAGGGAATCTAATCAATAAGACACACAAAGATTAAGTTTCAAAGGAATCAAAGCGAAACAAAAATAATACCAAGAAAGAGATAAAGATCTTCATTTTACCGAAACCCTAGATCGAAGAAATCTACCTTAGCAAAAAGTCTTGGAAACATCATCAAGGAGGAAGCAGAAAGAAAGACTAAAACCCTAGTAGAATCTTTGAGACAATTTTTGGGTTTTTATGACAATATTTGAGACAATTTTTGGGTAAATTGTCTTAACTTGAGACAAAACAAAACTTGTGTATTGTCTTAAATATTGTCTTTAAGCAGGTGTCTCAAAAATTATTGTCTTAAAGTTTATTCTCTTAAAAATTATTGTCTTAAAGATTATTTTCTTAAAAAATATTGTCTTAAAGATTATTGTCTTAAACAATTGTCTCTCTAAAGACAATATATAACACAAGCATTATTGTCTCTTAGGAGAAAATTTCATTTTTGTCTCTCTAGAGACAACACTCAAATTAGAGACAATATGTCTTTAATACTAGTTATTGTCTCTCTAGAGACAATATAAAACAATCAGTCTAGATATAGATCTCCATTGAAATAAATCAATATAAAAAGCATTTAATTAAAAATAAACTACAAAATCGTTGATTAATTCATGTTAGCACACAATGGAATTAAACCACCAACCTCTTGCTTGTAAGGCAAGAACTCTTCCATTGAGTTAGTACACTTTAAATAATCACGTGAAGAGTTATTTCCTTTCTATCTTGATTTATTAAAATATAATTAAAATCTTAATTTCATTTGAAATTTCAAATTTCCTACTAATTTTCATAAATTTCTAGCGGGTTTTGGATACAGTTTTCTATTGTGGCCCATGTTATCGCTCAGGTTGTCCCTTGGCTCCTTCAGGGATACGACCGAGGTAACCACAGACCAAGCTTTGGACTGCCGGTCCTAGCCTACCAGCAGTCAGAGAGGGCTCTCTCTTCGGGATTTAGCTTTGTTTAGAAAATTATTTCAGGCTAGTTATTATGCACATGGTTTTTTGTTTAAGTTTGGCGGGATGAATGATCAATTCAGGCAGTGTTTGGCATGCAAAGCGCAAGAGGTTTAGAAAATTGGGCATGGAGTCAAGGATGCAGACTGAAAGATGTGTTTTCTTTGGCAAAGAAGAGACTACAGAGCAGGATAGCTGCACAAGGAATAATATCAGGTTTGAATGAGGATGAAACGGATGTCAATGAATGAAAGACAGCTAAGTAATTTTCATTCATGCTAACAGAGGGAACGTGAATGAATATCATATAGGAGCAATTAAGAAATTCCTACAACAATATTCATATACGGAGGAAACTAGTGCAAATATGAGCCTAAGAGGAATTCATATTTACAGGCTAATTTAGAAAGAAAACATAGAGAAAAAGCAGGAATTGAGGGCAGAGCACAGCTAAGTGACATCTGAACTATTCTTTTTCCCTGCAAGTTTAGATCATGACACAGATACGATATAGCAAACATAGCAACTGTGGAAAGAGGTGAGGAAAACTTATTAGTCCATGAGGAAACATGAGAATTCTGCAATCTTGTTCTTCAGCCATCAAATACACATTTAGACAGTCCAAACACACATGTTCCAGCAAGCTCTGTTCATTGAATTTCTTGGAGCGTACACAGCAAACCTCAAATGAGATTAACGATCAAAACATCTCTCACCCTTTGAACAACGAACATCGTTGTTTAAATAGGCAAAATATCTATTACAAGCAGATCTTAGATCGATCTGATGGAGTCACAGCTTCTACCCTAAACTGTACTGAAATAAATGCAAGAAAATATCTATCTAAGTGGCGCTGGAGGCAGCAGTATAAAAAAGGAGTTTAAGTATGGGTCATTTCTTGTGATGCGCTGGCTATTTGGTGATAACTGTGTAATAACTGCCCAGGAATCCTTTAGGCGGTTCCATAGATTTAACAAATAATTTTTTTGCCTTTTTAGATTGTGGCGGTGGCTGGCTGTCCTTCTGTTCTCCGCTTTATTCCACGCCTCTGGTATTGGATATCTTCCGCTTGCATTGTATTTATTTAAAAATTGACCACTCCATTTTTGCATGCCTATTTCAATAACCTTCATATTTTTCCCAGATTCTTGCTTATCTCCTTCTGAAGTTTCTTCCTTCACTGTTTGCTGGGCATCACTAGGCAAATCTGGGAGATATGTATCCACCAAGATACTTTTGCCAGAAGTAAACTTATCAATTGAAAAAACACATCTGAAACTGGGAACTTCATAAAGATCAAGCCTCCCACTCTCCCGACATATTACACAATATATATCGCCTTGATCTTGTGGTGAACCATCAGTCGCTTCAAGATCATCAGCTGCTCCTGTTGAAAGCCAAGCATCAGTGCCGGTTTTCCGTAACCAGGGTTCAGGGCCCTTATCATGATAAAGAGAACATGCAGTAATAGGATCAGCGAAACTAGGAGAAATTGGTGCAGAAGTAATTGCGACAGTGCAAGTTGCAGGATCTCCAACAACAAGTCGAATACTTCCATCAGTCATCTTCAATAACACATAAGGATCCACAATAGACACAGTTGATACCACTGCATTACCAGAACCTGAACTTGCATCAGGATTTGGAACTTCAATACACTGATTCTGTTTCACGTTTCCACCATCCAGGATACGAACTCCTCGTGCATATAATTGTACAACACGGCGTCTGCCGAATAGGTTGCCTGCTGAGATGGTGCACCCATCGACATAATAATCAACACTTTCAGTAACTTCCCCTAGCGTATCAACAGTCTCTATAACCATAGTACTAGACTGCAAACTTATGATCAAATAGGCATGATATTCATCCTCTTCTGGCACTAGCTTTGGAGATTCAGATGCATGGCTACTTGAACCCTTGTGATATACTGTCCACATTCCTTTGCAACCCGCCAATTCAACCTCAGTGATTAGTTCTGGACGGATAGATTGTTGAAGCACACATAACGAACCATTCTTTCCATGACCAGAACAACCTACCAGTTCATAGTTGCTTTGTTTTGCAACACCTGTTGCGTTAAGGTCTGCATTCAATCGCAATCCAGATGTGAAGTCTTTCAATGGACCAACATTAACCAATGAATCTCTTACGGCAAACGAAAACGCCTTCTGCTGAGATGAATCAGAGTTATTAGGAGTCGAGTTGTAAAGTGAAAGCTCCTCTCCATTCACCACATCTTGGGAAATGTCTGAAGATGCCCTGCGTAACCTCTTTTCTTATTGTCGCCACATCGGTTCTTTCTCCATGTGAATATGTAAACTTTGCCCTGCTTTCACATTTCTGAACCTGCTTCTATGCCTGACAGCTTTGATCTCACGCCCTGGAATTTAACCTTGCAATAGATCTCTGAATCACAGCTCCTGCTCCACTTTTAGATCATCATAGATAAAATACCACTCTGGATCACCTTAAAGCTCGAGGAAACGCCAGAAACAGCATTTCAAAATATCGCACTGGGCATGCATACATAGAGGGAAGACAAAACAAAAAATTGTATAAGATCGTGGCAGAATGCAACACCTCAAGATGTGAGGTATGCTCATACATCAAGAGGCTTAAGATGGACTCTGCAGATTTTCCATTTTAGAGTGAAGTATTTAATTGAAGCATTCAGCGAAGAGGTGCAGAGTAATAAGGATATCCACGTGAAGAGCTCGTGCTTTTAACAATTGTTATAAACCTTTTTCTTTTCTTCTTCCAGCTTTTTCTTTTCAAAAATAATTTTGAGCTTCTCTTTGGTCTAATTCTTTGCGTCTCTGCTCAAGTTCAAGCATTTGCCTCTCCAAATCACTATTAAGTTGCATATTTTCCTCATTGCGGTGATTAATGAGAGCCTGAATTTCTTGTTGAAATTTATTCAACTCTTCTCTATGAGTTTCTTCAAGTCGCCGATAATTTTCCTCTGCTTTCTGGCGAGCAGAATCTGTCAACACAATACTGCTCAATTGCAATTTGCACAGATAAACCCTAGCAATACATAGCTCAAGATATTTTTAATAGTGCACCAGACCCTAGCTGATCAATTCTTGCTCAGCCATATATCATCTAAACTCAGCCAGACTAACACATACCAGTGACATATATAAGAGACAGTACTGATACAAATCTATGACAATAGAAGTTGAAGCAGTGTATGCATGTCAATGATCAAACTCTCTACAATCGTGAAATATCAACAACCCCTTTTGTTGATGTAAGCTTCAGATGAACAATAACAAGTCAAAGTATGTTAACTGCCAAACTACAGATTTGCCTCCTTGAATACTATCTATATCCACCTCCAATTGCATACTTAAAAATACCTTAATCAATTCAGATAGCAAGTTCCATGCCTCATATGCGCTAATGCAAACAGAGCCATTGATTCCCGGAGATGTCTGTCGCTGATCTGACCTTGTGCTCTAGTGAAGTATTTTTCTGCCACACACTGATGTTTGTAACTTTGTATCTGCAGCTGTAGATGAGACCACCCCTTTCATAGCTAAGGATGTTGAACTGGTCTCAATCTAACAATAAATGTAATTGTCTTCTAACAATATGCTTCAAGAAGGTTCCATGCAATTGAATGTCTCCAAATGACCTAGACAATTCTCAGATTCATCAATGGTTGTTGTCTCGAAGAGGGGCTCGAATAAGGGCTAAGAGACACCGCAAAAGCTACAATATCAGACATTAAGCACAGATATGCCTTCAGAAACAAAGATGCAATAACAGGTGTCAAATGTGCCAGCAATTTCAACACGAAACAGTGTAACCAATGAACAATACCCTCACCTCAAGTCTTTGCCTTCAAAAACAACTTCTTAAACAATGATCTGAAGTCTGTCCAGAGAAAATAAGTTTTCAATATTTGTATAAGCCCTTAGGTCTGCCTCAGACTTGTCGTCAAGGTCTTGTTTGTAGCTTCTGAAGTGTACACAGTAAGCCTCATTAAACTGTGCCAATGTCTTAAGCCCAACTAATGATGCCTCAGCGAATCTGCCTCAGTTAGAATACATCCTCTGAGCAAGTCAGAAATTCACAGCAACCACAGAGTTGAACCTTCATTTCAATGCACCATGAAAAGGATTCTGAACTTGATACTTCTCTTAGTCTTCAGCCAGATGCCATTCTTAACCAGAGTAAAATGAACCATGCATATATCAGTAAAAATGTTTCACTGTCAGAGGAATTGGTAGGTGACTAGCTTCTGCTGTTGCTGTCAGGCAAAAAGAAGTGGCACAACTGCGGGAGCATAGAGTTTAAGAGGAAACACATGCACCCAAAGGAAGCACACTTGACATCCACAACTAAATCTGATTTATCAGTACTAGCAGGCCTCTTTTTGGCAAAGTAGAAATAGTAGACAAATGCTCATATGACTTTGGATGGTGCACAATTGGTGTCTTTGAGGTGATGTAAGAGGACATGTTTGAGAAATGTTTTAAATAGTGCCTGGTCCATGGTCCTCAAGAATACATGCAATGACTTTTGTGCCTGAGGATTTTGTGCCCTTTTTGCCATAGTAGCAAATTTCAAATATGGAACATTGCTGTAAGCAAAGCATGACATATTTGGCCTGTACATATGTCGATCATGAAAGGTGAATACCTACTATGAGCAGGAGGCTAACAGCCCATTCATAGGAGAGTTCTTGGGAAGCACCATTTATAAATAATTCAATGCTTCCATAACTTAAGACTCTTGTTTACAAATATTATGTCATTAGGTATTGTGACAAACAAAAAAGGTGAAGGAAAAGATGAAAATCCTTAATAACTCCCCACTTCCATAAAAACATTGTTCCACCTTAATTTCAGGAATGTTTAAAACTGATATTCTAGCTTTGAAATAGAACATGATCATTTATTTGCAAACAATATATCACAAATTACTTCAAAATTTCAAGGAAAATATTTCATGTATAAACTTTATGCTAGTACCATGCTAAATTTGTAAAAATCATATAATGATGTCTAAGACAAGTCAATTATGAGTTCTGAAATCACATCCTTCAGAATTTACTATCGCACTCCTCTTCTTTCAAATAGATTTACACTTCCTATCCTCTGCAATCAAGAATAATTTTAGTTGTGACACAATGTTAATCTACTAGACTTAATCCTATCATAGCATGTATCCATATATTTTGTTTCTTCACATCTATTCTTGAAGATCAGCATACACAACAAAATGCACAAGCAAGAAGTAGTTTACCTTGACCAGAACTGGATTCAAGATTTATCTTTGTGCACTTGCATGTGATCGCCATCAAGCTTGCACTCAACAGTAATTTATTTCCCTTTCATCTAAAACATGGGAGAAAATTATCAGAATGCCTTAAAATACAATATATATTGCAACAAATTTTAAATGAAGAATTTATACATTATAAGTTTTAAACACATTTTGTATTTGGGAAATATGAAACAAACATTCTTTACATAAACGATGCATATGAAAGGCCTTATTTCCAAGGGGATGGTAGATATCTCCATAGTAATATTAGTATCAGGAGTGACCACTGAAGGCATATTACACTTTGATACCAATTTTCAAGTTATGCCTTTCCAAAAAAGGGCAAAAGATTAATTATCCTTGTAGAAGAAGGTGGGATGCTATTTCCAACACAAGTCTTCAATTAGAAACTTCACATGACAACTTGTACAATGTGGTTTCATTCTGAATGTGGATCACAAGGTGAGGATCAAAAGATAACATTACTAATCCACATAGACATTAACAACTAGCCTATGTAGGTCCCTATACAAATAAACACTTGAATTTGAGAGAATATTTACATCCATGTAATCTTCTTAGTTAAGGACTAGTTTAAAGGATGCTAGGATTGTCCACATTTCAAGTTTGATAAACTATTTGGTCTTGTACATGCTAGTCAATCTAGTACTAGCATCCCCTCATTGAATTTGTAATGCACAACAATTTATGTGACAACACATTGCGCGTTTATTCAATATCTATGCATTGGGAAATGGCATATGTTTTTGATCCCAAAGGCATGCCCCCTAATACTTCTGGAAAATCATAGCTTACTACTAAGTTGCTAACTTTTTTCATCAAAAGAAATATGTTTTTCCTTTCCAATTTATCTTACATCACTCTAATTGGCTACACAATAAAACTGCTAGTAAACATTATACACGTACAACAGAATTGGTAAATATTATTATGTATCTATACATCCAAATTGCAGAGACAAAACAATCCAAATGTCATAACAGTATTAACATATATAATAACACTAGTCGTAAACAAAAAATAGGAAATAACATCATTATGCAACAAAAAATAGGTACAACATTGGCTAGATGAAGAAATAAAGGTTTATGTCCTATAAATTCCCTAGTGTCAATAGAATTCACTTGCTTGGAGTGCTCACACTTGACCGGCTTGCCTACCACAAGATCGCGATGAAGATTTGACAAGACAATATATTTACTCAAGCACAAAATATAATAAGATTGCAATTAATATCATAATGAGCATCATGTCTTGTTTAAAATAGAAGAAAAACCTTCCAATGGATCCAGAGAAAGAAAAAATAACTAAAATGGTTAACATCCAACAGAACTTAAATGACTGAATGAAAGACATATTTATCAGTTTTGATGGGTTAAAATAAGTGCTGATAGGTATCATTCATATCAAAGATCAATGGAAGATCCAAAACAAACCTGGTGCAGATATTGAACAGAATGATTGTGTAGATGTAAGCAGACATTTTTTAAATCTACACAAGCAGTCATCATGTCCTGAGCATCAAGGTGAATCTCATCAAGAATATAATTTTCTCCCAATGCAATCCTGAGATCTGCAAATATGGATTTTGAATAAGACATTGGTTGTAAAGGAAGATATTAATGCAAACCAAAGACCATGACTTGATGAAATAAACACCATCTTTGCCTCCTGAATCGTAAAGAGTAAAATGTAGTTCACTGTTACATAAACCAGGTCCGTTCTAGAGAGACTGGGGATGGAGGATTAGGTAGCCCTTCTACATCTACGTGACTAAGTATCTTTCATCTTTGTGGTATGCCTAGACACCCCATTGACATTGCCCCTCACTTGGACAAACAATGGATTGTCAAGGATGTTATGGCCTGCTAGTTGACAAGGTACCAGTCCACCTGAAAATAACATTCTTATAAGCACAAAGTTTGAAGATAGATTCTACTACTACAAGGGTCAGTTGTAAAGAGATTGTGGATGACTTTTGCATGTTCTTTATGTCACAAGGATGAAATGGCAGCTGCAAAAATATTTATTTTGGACGTGGTATGAGGCTAATTTTGATTTCTTCAACCCTATCCTACTTTCATGGAAAGGTCCTCTTATGGGTGCGACTTGGATTGTTCAGAATAGTTGAAAATCTCTATGGAATCTAACACAGTTGATTGTTATTGCCTTTCTACCGAAGCATCATCGTAAAGTTATTATTTAGGACCCCTCTTCTCTTAGCCTAGGGGATTTTAGAATCTTTAAGCAAGAGTTGGCTCTGCTTATGAGAGTCACTTTGTCCATGTCATGATGTGAGTCTCTCTCTTGGTGTGCACGCTCATATGCTTTCCTGTTTTGGCAATTTTTATGGTAGGATTTTTATAAAATCAGCAGCTACCACATTGCAAGTGAGAAGGAACTATGAATGAGGTTGTTATCCCTCTGAACTCCTTCTCCTTTGCTGTAATCTAGAATATTGGGGAATTTCCAGCTATAACTACAAATTTTGTATTGCACATGTTATGGTCTGCTGATTCATGAGTTCCATGTTATAATATGAAAACTGGATTGGTTGTTCATTCATTAGAAAGCTCACTACATAATCCTATTTTCTTATGATATCATGATATAATTTTCCTTCATCATTCTATGGTTGCACATTATCTTTCGGCTACATCTTCATAATGTCGATGGTTCATCTTATAGAAGGGCCCTCATGTACTCTTATTAACCTAAAGGATCTACATCGACTATTCACGATACATCATTGTATGGATTGAATACAACTTCTCCATATAAGTGAAAACCCTCTTTGTTTGTATTACTTGACTTCATAACCTTTGGTTTGGCCTCTACTAGAAAATCATCTTCAGGAATTGGAGTGATGCCAATAAAGAAAGACCACCCTCCAAGCATCTTCCTGCTTTCTTCTATAATTCCATAGGGTAAGGAGGGGTAGTGATAGTGTCAGGGAGGGATGGGCATCTCGGGATATGGTTGACAGAGAAAAAATATTACATCACCGAGTACCCAGTGTCTTTTATATCTTAATTTATTAAAATATAATTCCAATCTTAATTTCATTTGAAATTTCAAGTTTCCTACTAATTTCATAAACTTCCAGCATCTTTGGGACAATTCTCTGTTGCTTCCTACTGTAATTCCAGAGGGTAAGGAGGGGTAGTGATAGTGTTAGTGAGGGACAGGTAGCTCAGGATATGGTAGTCAAAGTAGTAAGACTACACCACTAAGTACCTTGTGTCTTTTCTATCGTAATTTATTAAAATATAATTCCAATCTTAATTTCATTTGAAATTTCAAGTATCCTACTAATTTCATAAATTTCTAGCATGTTTGGGATGTACTTCTCTATTGTGGCCCATTCATAAGAGAGTTCTTGAGAAGCACCATTTATAAATAATTCAATTATTCCATACCTTAAGACTCTTGTTTACAAATATTTTGTCATTGGGTATTGTGACAAACAAAAAAAGTGAAGGAAAAGATTAAATTTTTTAACAACTCCCCAATTCCATAAAAAAATTGTTACACCTAAATTTGAGGACTGTTTAAAACTTATATTCTAGCTTTGAAACAGAACATGCTAATTTTTTTGCAAACAATATATCATAAATTACTTCGAAATATCAAGGCAAACATTGCATGTAAAAAATTATTGCCAGTACCATACTATAAATTTGTCAAAATCATATAATGATGTCTAAGACAAGTCAGTTGTGAGTTCTGAAATCATATCCTTTGGAATTTATTATCACATTCCTCTACTGTCAAATAAATTTGCACTTCCTATCCTCTACAATCAGGAATAGTTTTAGTTATGACACAATGTTCATCTACTAGACTTAATCCTATCATAGCATGTATGCATATATTTTGTTTGCATCACATATGTTCTTGAAGATCGGCATACACAACAAAATGCACAGGCAAGAAGTAGCTTACCCTGACCTAAATTGGATGCAAGACTTATCTTTGTGCACTTGCATGCAATTTCCATAAAACTTGCACTCATAAGTGATTTATTTCCCTTTCATCTAAAACATGGGACAAAATGATCAAAGTGCCTAAAAATCCAATATATAGTGGAACAAATTTAAAATGGAGAATTTATACATTTTAAGTTTTTATAAACATATCTTGTATTTGGGCAATAGAGAACAAACATTCTTTACATAAACGATGCATACAAAAGACCGTATTTCCAAGGGGAAGGTAGAAATCTCCCTAGTAATATTACTATTAGGAGTGACCATTGAAGTCATATTACGCTTTGATACCAACTTTCAAGTTATGCCTTTCCAAACGATGGGAAAAAGATCAATTATCTTTGTAGAAGAAGGTGGGATGTTGTTTCTAGTAGAAGTATTCAATCAACAACTTCACATGACAACTTGTACAATGTGATTCCATTCTGAATGTGGCTCACAAGGTGAGGATAAGAAGATAATATTGCTTATCCACATAGAGGTTAATAGCTACCCTATGTAGTTCCCTATACAAATAAACATATGCTTGAATTTTAGAGCAAATTTACATCTACATAATCTTCTTAGTGAAGAATTATTTTCAAGGATGCTAGGATTGTCCACATTTGAACTTTCATAGACTAGCTGGTCTTGTACATGCTAGTCAATCTAGTATTGGCATCCCCTCATTGAATTTGTAATGCACAACCATATATGTAACAACACATGTGTGTGTTTGATATCTATGCCTTGGGAGATGGCATTTTTTTTTGTCCCAAAGTCATGCCCCCTAAGACTTCTGGGAAATCACATCTTACTGCTAAGTTGCTAACTTTTTTCATCAAAAGAAGAGTGTTTTTCCTTTCCAATTTATGTTATATCACTCGAACTAACTACACAATAAAACTACTAGTAAACATTATACACGTACAACAGAATTGGTAAATATTATTCTCTATCTCTACATGCAAATTGTAGAGACAAAGCAATCCAGATGTCATAACAGTATTAACATATATAATCACACTAGCCATAAACAAAAAATAGGAAATATTAGAATTATAGAACAAAAACTAGTTACAATATTGGCTAAATTAAGCGATAAAGGTTTATGTCTTACAAATTCCCAAGTAGTGTCAATAGAAATCATTTGCTTGGAGTGCTGACATTTGACTGGCTTGCCTAACACAAGATCCTAATGAAGCTTTGACAAGAAAATATATTAACTCAAGCACAAAATATAATAATATTGAAATTGATTTGATAACGAACATCATGTCTTGTTTAAAATAGAAGCAAAACCTTTAAAAGGAGCCAGAGAAATTAAAAATAATGAAAATGGTTAACATCAACCAGAACTTACATGACTGAATTGAAGACATATTTATTAGTTTTTATGGGTCAAATGAAGTGCTGATAGGTACCATTAATATCAAAGATCAATTGAATGTCCAAAACAAACCTACTGCAGATATTGAACAGAACGACTGTGTAGACGTAAGCAGACATTTTTTAAATCTACATAAGCAGCCATCATGTCCTGAGCATCAGGGTGAATCTCATCAAGAATAAAATTTTCTCCCACCCCAATCCTGAGTTCTACAAATATGGGTTTTGAATAAGAGATTGGTTGGAAAAGAAGGTATTAATACAAACCAAAGACTATGACCTAATGAAATAAACACTACCTTTGCCTCCTGATTTTTAAAGAGTAAAATGCAGTTAACTGTTACATAAGCCAGGTCCATTCTAGAGAGACTGGAAGTAGAGGATTGGGTAGCCCTTCTACATTTGTGTGACTAAGGATCTTTCATCTTGGTGGTATGCATAGACACCCCACCGACATTGCCCCTCACTTGGAAAAAGAATGGATGGCCAAGGATCCTATGGCTTGCTGGTTGACAAGGTACCAATCCACTTGAATATAACATTCTTATAAGCACAAAATTTGGAGATAGATTCTACTCCTACAAGGGTCAGTTGTCAGGAGATTGGGGATGGATTTTGCCTGTTCTTTGTGTCGCAAGGATGAAATGGAAGCTGCGGAAATATTTAGTTTGGACGTGGTATCAGGCTTATTTTGATTTCTTTAGCCCTACCCTAATTTCATGGAAAGGTCCTCTTATGTGTGAGACTTGGATTGTTCAGAACAACTACAAATCTATGTGGCACCTAACATAGTTGATTGTTATTGCCTTTCTATCAAAGCATCATTGTAAATTTATTATCTAGTACCCGTCTTCTTTTAGCGTAGTGGCTTTTAGAAGCTTTAAACAAGAGTTGGATCTGCTTATGAGAGTCAAACTCTATCCATGTCATGATGTTGACTGTCTCTCTTGGTGTGCAAGTGATGGGAATAAGACCACAAGAAACAGAACCCAGTTCAAGGAGGTCACCAACCTCTCCAGTAGTCAACCATGAGTTAGATGCTTAATTTTTGCACATTTGTGCCTCGGACTAGTCGAACTTGGTGTACCTGAGATAAAAGAAAACACTTGCATCAGTAATAGGACTGAAAAATGAAACTGACTAACGATGAAGAAATACAAACCCTGTACTAAGGCAGAAACCATGGACAAAAAGGGTTATCTGTAAAATCCATGTGAACATAGTGCTACCCATAAATCCTACATGATGAATCAAAGAGAAAAGGGCCAGAACACTAATTAAAAAAATTGGACGTCGGAAATGGATTTTCACAACTACTTGGGTAGTACTCACTTGAGTCCAGGAAAGCACCTAACCAAGGAGAGATGAAATAGCGAGGAAGTGTGTGTATTCCTCTGTCAATTGAAGGAAAAGGAAATAATTATATAGAAGTGGATGTTAAACATTGCAGGGAAGAAAACATTAGAGTTCATCGATATAATGAATAAGCAAACATAGAGTAAATGTATTACCTACTTTGCCTGGGGTCGTAGCCTAGCAGATCCATCGCGAAGATTATCTAGACTCTGTTATATACCAAGGGTAGATGGAGGTTAGGTATATGTACACATAGATCCAGCATCGTAGCAAAATTTGAACCCTCCTCTCCACTTCTGTGCTGTAAATTGTAACAAGAAGATGAACCCTCGTCTCCATTTCTACGCTGTAGATTGCAGCAAGAATGACAACCTCAATGTAGAAGATAGGCAAACATGGGTAGGGTTTGTTCAGGACAATATGAACCGTAGATCGAGCATAGTGCATCCAAGTGATGAGAGGATTCTCGAGCAACTAAACGCTTGGGTTGTGTTCCCACCAGACAGGTGTACAGCGTACGAGTCAGCAGAAATAAATGAAAAAATAGTTGGTATGGAGGTAGTATGCATCCCTCTACGTTCATTCTACAAGTTAAATAGATACAAAAACTATGTATTAATG